>JAQBSW010001650.1:0-126318 GCA_029291075.1 Eudiplozoon nipponicum
CTTTTACTGTCCACATATAATCGTGAACGACTTATGTTTATATGCCAGTGAAACATTAGTCACTTTTGGTTTTTGTATTGTTCTTCAGGATGATGTAAAGCTTGTTTCTATAGTGATTTTTTGTTTGGGCTTCTGTGATGCTCCAGTTTTTGTAAATAAGTAATTGAATGTTCATTTTTTGAACTCTGCTTTATATCCTTCAAGTAAGTATGAAAATTCCTGTCTTGTTTTTGTTTACTTAAGTATAAATAATTATCACGCTTTCAAGTTAGTGATCTTTGCCATTACTATTTATTTTATTTCCTGTCAGCGCCTCCTTGTGAGTATTTTAGGGCAAACCCATTTAATAAATTTTAGTAATATTATTGTTCATCATCATCATCATCATCATGTACAGCCATACAAAAGCCAAAATAGACTAATGTTTCACTGCCATATAACCGTAAGAAGCGAACATTATAATTAGTATTGTTCATAGTTATATGTGGACTGTAAAAAAACACTAGGTCGCCCATTCCTAGTGAGGATAATTTGTATTCGGAATTTTCCTTCTCCTAGATCGTCTGCCAACGAGGGCTTATGAGCACTATCTGCCTATTTGGTTTATATAGGACAAGGTCATGCTAAAGTCCGTAGGAAAGGGAATTACACCAAAAACACGACATATCTAAACAAAATAAATTTGAATAATCGATGATGCTATCTCCTGTCCAAACGTATATTAAAGCAATTATCCAATCAATTGCATACCTAATCATTCATATTTTGACCTTACATCATACTCATACAAGCGAACGTCAGCAAAGATATAGGTGATCAGCAAGTAAGCTGCCAGAAGAGATGCACGTATGAAAAAAAGCTAGAGTCCATACACTGGACTTTGTCATCCACTAGGTTCAAGCAGCATATTTTCGAGCGTCGTGGTGTCGCTAGAGACCTCGAGTAGACGAATTTGATGCCAGTGGTCGGCAGGACGACGATCATCACTATCGTATCAAGCTTTCACACCCTTCCCCGCAGGTTGATAGGATCACTTCCTTAGAGAAAACAATAGTGAATATGGCTAAAGTTATAAAAGGATTAGCCATACGGAAATCTAAGCTGAATCAACTGGGCGCACGATTCTCTTTCCCAACAAAGAGACGAAATAACAGGAGGCGGCGATCTAGATCCCTGCAATATTTTAATAAATATGCCCCAAAGAACTAGTGCTATAATCACCAGAAGTTTTTTTATTCCTGTCAAGTCTGTCTCCAACATTCGAAAAAATTCCCGAATGAGTGCCGATTTCTACTGTTGATGGGCCAGTCCTCAGAAAATAGGCGCAGTGGAGCGTCACCATTTTACATATAAAATCAGTATTAAATGTGCAATATTTGATGCACCGCGTTGGAGTGAATCGTGGGTGATCCTGTAAAATTATTTTCATACCCAGAGATGGAACAGCGTTTGCTAATATATTCAAGGTGGCCTAAGCAGCATCTCGATTGTCAAACAATAGTACGTTATCGTTTGCATAATCAAGATCGAATAGTTTTCCGCCCGGGAGAACTTCAAAACCTCTATTCTGAATGTGTGGAAGAATGTTATTCATAATAGCATTGTTTGCAAAATTAATCAAAAATAGGAAAAGTGGACAACCTTGACGAACACCACTGCTGGTTGTAAAGTTATGCGTTAATTCGTTGTAGACCTTAACGCGACCAAACGTATTTGTGTGGAGAGAGCTTATAGTATTAACAAATTTTGTGGGCACACAACTTCTCGCTAAAATTTGTAATAAATAATTGCGATTCACCGAGTCAAATACACCCTTGAAGTCTAGAAAGACGGTTATTGTGTGACGATTATATATATATATATACATCTGTTCAAGAACTTGCCTTAACGTAAAAATATTACCAATACTATCTTTTCCTGGGCAGAATTCAGCCTGTTCTTCCTTAGTGTATGATTCACGTGAGGCGCTAAGATGACGTAGAATAATCGAAGCAAATAACCTAAAAGCGACTAGAGTCCAGCTTTTATAACGATGGTTATCGCATGAATTACGATTGTCTTTTTTGATGATAGGAATGATGGTCGACTTATTCCAATCATGTGGTACGGTTTCTTATTCCATATAGTACTAAAAAGTTTATTCAACGCCACCATCCTTCGATAAACTCGGAAGCAAATCATCAGGACCTGTGGCTTTGCTATGTTTAAGAGATAAGATTGGATCCCGCTGCATGAGCCGGCTCAGCAACCATCGTGTTAGTACCATGTAACTTTTCGGTACCATAATTTTGGTATCGGATACCGATGCTTTAGCCTTTGTGCTGGCATCCTTTACAGGCTTGGTATATTTGTTAGATCTGGTAAGTTAGCCTTCAAGTTGCATTGTCGAAGACTATATGAAGTTAGCTTCACTACTCCAGGCTTACACATTCGTATAGGAGACTATACCGTTCTATTTTCCCACATTCCTCACCCAAATATATAGTGCATAAATGGCGTAATACTGGCTCCTACTGACGAGTCGCCAGTAAGCGTCAGGTATAGATGACTTTGCTAATGATAATATATATCTATTGTTTGATGTGTGTACCTCCGCCGATAAGGTTATCGTTGCTCTTGAACATTTATATATTTCTATGCTAGTTGTCTGACGCGGTTTTATTTATTCTAACTTTGACAGATATATATATATATATATATCCGTCGTAAAGTCCATCCCCTCCTCAACGTGGTACGACGGTGTCAACCATGTCTCGATGGCCGATCGTACATGGGCTAACGGGGTTATGGCGGTGGTGTCACCAGGGCGTGGTGGATTTCCGACCGGCAATCGGATCTCCTATAAAATACCACATGAGCCCGACGACGGCACCATGACTCGGCGTGTGTTCCCCGCCACAAAAGGGTTCAACAGCCACAGGATTACATGGACTCCTGGACAGTACCCCGTACTTCCGAATGGCGAATGAGCTCTCAACAGCCACCGGCAACCATGCAACTTACTGCTGCCTTGCAGACTGCGCTTGGATGTGCAAAGGCTAGAGGTGCGTCCTCGATCAAAAAGCCGAATGGTGAGGGGACACCACTTGTACCAAATTCCCAAGAAACTCCATGAAAATGGAGCCGGCTTATCCTCCAAAAGGAGTCAGCCGCAGTAAAGTAAAGTAAAGTAGTAAGCACGACACGCATGTGCACGAGATTATGCTTTCCGTTCATGCTGTCTTTGGTTTATCCTTTGATCATAGTTGAACTAATTTGGTTCTATGTGCGTAACACGTAATACACAATAAACGGCATAAGGTAGCAAATACAACTCATCAAATAGATCGGTGTCATTTTTATTGGTCATTCGTCGAGTATTTTTCAGCTTTGCTGTTGCCAGAATTTGAACCGTCGGTTATTGGCTTCAGTCTAGAAACTCATCCACTGCTCCACCAAATTTGCTCATTGCATACAGTTTTTCGTCACATAACAACTTTAATTTTTATGTCTTTACTTAAAGTGGATATAGTTTGACATAGCTTTTGACCTGTAGTTTTAACCGGCTATCCCCGATCTGACTGACACCCTACCCCATAGGAAAATTATAGTAAATTAAAGGAACTGTTCATTCGTATGTTGCCACTACTTGATGGATTCCTGATAAAAGGCAATTGGTCTACGTAATCGATTATCTTATTCTATGTGGGTGTCATGCTGGCAATATATATATATATATATATATTTTTGTTGATAACTTCTGACTTAGTTTTTACTTTTCTGTGTAGCTGATCAGACGTATAATCGTTTTATGGACAATCGAAACACTAAATCAGATGACTTGGATTCTACCAGTGAGTTCGTTGTGACTGACTGTGAACAGAAGAATAACAACTGTTCGACACCGTTCAAAAAATCTGGGGAGCATTTGGAGATACGTAATACGGATGATTTCGTTGAAAATGTGACTGGCTCTGTTAAACGATTGACTAGTAACACCGAAATGGCGTCGGGGACAAATCAGAGTCATACATGTCCTGTTGCTGTGCCAAGAAAATTTAACGTAGTAGAGAGTTGTGTTGAAAATATTCATTATTCTCTCGAACAGAATACTTGCACCGAACCCATTTTGGATTCTTTGGATAATCATCTTGTTTTCAGGTATGTGGATGACGTTTATATGCTTAATTAAGCATTTTTAAATACATCATGATTTTTTCCATCGAGCATAATTTTGGAAATCGATAGGACAGAATTTAGAGTGATTCGTTTTCTCTTAGCATAATGTTATTCATGAGTGATAGCAACTCCAAACTAGCTCTACCAAACCATAGTATTATTTTATCGTCAAATTTATTTCTGGATTACTATAATTATGATTGCGATCTTGATATAAACAGCTGACACAATAGGTACATACATTTGTCAGTATAAATTATGTATTTTAAAGTGTAGAAAAGGCAATTCATCCAGTAGACCGGTTTTGTCCTTATTGGAAACTTATCACGTACGGGTCAAAATTTGCTGTAGACAGGGTTCGAATCTGGACAAGTCTGCTTCGGAATCTGGGTGCTCTAACCACTGGGCCACCCTGCTGCACACGACACAATTTTCAGCTATATACTAACTAATGTAGCTCGGTTAATCTTTTTTTCTTTGAGGTAGAGCTCATATGGCATCCTTTTAGACCCAAATTTCCAAATAACCATCCCCAATCTGTCGTTAATGGACAGACACAACACTACTTGGGGAAGTGGTGTTGGGTATGGTTCCGATATTTTATCTTGTCTCATTACAAAAGAAGCATTATTCTTTCAGATTTGCGTTGTAATGATTTCTATGATTAAAGAAATTTTCGATTATAAATATGAACTTATATTTTTTACTACTTCATACATTTTGACAAAACTTCTTTGTGCATTGCAATAGGGCGTATGCTTCAGTTAGCGTTGAAGTTGTACTATGCTAGTTACTCGATATCATACGTTACTTGACACACACACAAAAGAACACACACTTTATTAATATTTTACTATTTCACTCTTATTAATTTAGAGCTCTTACTTCGGTTGTTAGGCAACCAAGTTGTTCAATGTAATTAAATCGAGGTGATAAACCTAATTTATTAGATTGTGCTCTGTAGCCTATTTAAATGCGATACATTTATAAAAAAAAAAAAAAAAAAAAAAAAAAAAAAAAAAAAAAAAAAAAAAAAAAAAAAAAAAAAAAAAAAAAAAAAAAAAAAAAAAAAAAAAAAAAAAAAAAAACTCATGCTATCGTTGGACTGTAGGATAATTAATTTTTGATTTAGCTAATGGATCAATTCTTCTAGTCGGGTTTGCGGAATCCTACTTATTGGCTGTTTCCTGGTCCATTCATTGCATAATTTTTCGCAGTATGATTTCGATTCAATTTTGCAGCTATGCCTTTTCTGTGGAAATAATTGAATATCAATTCCCAAAAGAGTTTTTATACTACAGTAAACAATGCTTTTTGTGGAGAACTAAAATATCTAGCTGTTATACATCTCAGTTACCATGCATAGGTTTGGTGAATATTTAATATAGAAAGTTGGTTTTGAAGTCGCGTTGCGAAGCTTATTCTATTGTTATTTGAATACACATGTACATCGTCGGATTGCACCATCCATCTTTTCCACATTTTTCAACTCAATATGTAAGGCAAAGTGCCGGAACTTGTTGATGAGTCACCAGTTGGTACAAAACGTTTTAATACATGCGGTCGCAATTTTTACATGCTCACTTTGAGATGTCTATCCAATCCTACTCGAACAAATTTGTTACTAGTATGCAAGTATGTATTAGGTGTTGCGAACCTAGTAACAAATTAGTTCAATTGTGACCAGAAGGATAAACCAAAGGCAGCATGAACGGAAAGTATAATCACATGCACATTCGCTTCGTGCATGTTCTGTCCTATTATCCCACATTCTTCACCCAAATATATAGTGGTTAAAGGGCGTAATACCGGCTCCTAATGATGTGTCGCCAGTAAGCACGAAACGAATGTGCATTAGATTATACTTTCCGTTCATGCTGCCTTTGGTTTATCCTTCTGGTCACAACTGAACTAATTTGTTACTAGGTTCGCAAAACCTAATACATACTTGTATATATATATTAGTTCTTCGCAACAAACAGTATTTAACTGTTATATTTAAACTTGTTACTGGTTTCGCAATGCAAAAAAGATGATGTTAACAAAATTTAATGCACGGGCAGTGCTAAATATTATTTAAATAAAACAATTTCTTTAGGTAAAATTTCGATTAGCTCGGACGATTTTCTTCTTTACGATTTATTGAACTACCGAACACAAATATCAACATCAAAAACCGAAAATTTTTTTTAGTATTCCATCACTATAAAAAACACGGATGGTGATGAAGACAGACAGATGGGTTGATCGAAATACTATGAAAAGTACAACAATTAATATATTCTTATTTAACGACCATTAGTTGCACGGGCTGTAAAAACAATTAATTTAATGAAGATTGCGATCTTGATAAAAACACCTGACAAATTAAGTACATATTTTTTTCTAGTATAAACTACGAATTGCGTAGTGTAGAGAAGGTTATTCATTCAGTAGGCCAGTTACGTCCTTATTGGAAACTCATCACGCCCTGGCCAGAATTTACCGCGGACAGGGCTCGAGCCTGGGCACGTCTATTTTGTTATATGGTGCTGTAACCACTTGGCAACCCTACCGCAAACGACACACAGTTTTCAATTATATGCTAAATAATGTAACTCTGTTAGTCTTTTTTTAGGTTCCAACTAGCCATCCCCAATCTATTATTATTGAGCAGACATCTCACTACATGGGGAAATGGTATTCAAATGAAGATTTATAAAATTAAACGAACATTGGTTATTCGGGTAGTTATAACAATTACTATAATCAAGGTTGCGATCTTGATATGAGCAGCTGACGCATTAATTACTGGCATATGTCAGCATAAACTAAGAATTGTATAGTGTATAAGAGGCAATTCATACAGTAGACCGGTTTCGTCCTTATTGGGAACTCATTACGTACAGTCCAGAATTTGACACGGATAGGGCCCTAGCTCGGGCACGTCTGCTTCGGAATCTTGTGCTCTAACCACTGAGACAACACTGCATACAGTTTTCAGTTATGTACTAACTAATGTAATTCGGTCAACTCTTCCTTCAGTTGGAGCCTGTATGACATCCCCGTACACCTGAAGATCCGACTAACCATCCCCAATTTGTCAATGTAGAATATGTAATGTGGTCTGTGGTGTATTGACGAAACTGGTCTACTGGATGAATTGCCTTTTCTATACTATACATTACTTAGTTTATACTGACAAATGTATGTACGTAATGGGTCAGTTTTTCATATGAAGATCGTAAACTTGATTAAAACAATTGTTATCACCGCTCGCGCAACTAATTTTTGTTTAATTTTGTAAATGTTCATTTCAATATCACGTAGTGTCTGATCTATAAGGACAGATTGGAGATGGTTAGTTGGATCTGCGTGTCTAAATGCATTCCATTAGGCTCAACCTAAATAGTTCCTGGTTAGAAACCCTTAGCGATATGGCATCGAATCGAGCTCAGTGGTGATCTTGTTGCAGATGTCTAGTAGAATCATCTTCGTAACTTTTTTTCTTAGCAGAACAAAGTTAGCTGCAAGGTTTGGCTTTTTATGACGTGATACAGTGAAAGCCGCAAGGAAGCTGTATCGCTAATGTTGACTTGGCTATAATGGTGTTGTTTGGAGATTTAGTTTGCCTCAGTTCTGTGAACTATCCTGATAAATATAACCATAGTAACTAAGTACTTCCTCTTTCTCTCTCTCAAATCTAATTAATAATTTGAGTCTAAATTATTGTTTTCTTCGTTATTCATATTTTTTTCATTTTTGGCTTTTATATGGCTGTACATGATGATCAGAATGATGATGGGTTCAAGAAGAGTCTACGCCGAATTGCCAGAATTAGCTAGGCACTTTCACTTGTTTTACACTAGACTACCAAAGAGTTAGCCCATTTAAGTTTTGATTAGTTGGGGGTGCGGTGCGACGTAATAGAGTAGCCGTTATCGCGAACAAGGCTATCTGGTCACATGAGGATTGGTCTGCTGTGGTTCCAGACATCTATCGCAATCGCCCCAGTAACCTGGCGGAGGAATGCGTGTTCAACCTTAAAATGCAAACTATCTTCCAAAGCAAGGTTCGACAGTGATGCTACTTCTAGATTAAACCAATTAGAATTGGTTGGCTTGTAAATTTTGCTCAGCAGACAGTTAACTGAGTAAAATCGAACAAGTACACCAATTTACGAAGCTTTCTAGGCGCTGGCATCTATGTTGTGGCGTCTGTCATACCTTCGCAGTCTAAAGGTCATGATTTAATCGGAGCAATGAGGCAGCATATATGTTTTTATGCATTAGACTTAACATATCTAGTAACAGTTTGGCTCTTATTGAACTGGAGACGTTTACAAGTCAACACACACAGAGTTTTTAACCCATTTATGCGTTTCGTGCCTATAGGCTATTCGTCAGTTAAATCCGTCAATGCAGCCTAACTTTGACCATATTTGGTTAGTGTATAACTGAAAATTATGCGTTGTGTGCGACAGGGTGTCTCAGTGGTTAGAGCATCAAACTTCGAAGTAGACGTGCCAAGGTTAGAGTCCTGTCCGCGGCAAATTCTGAACAATACGTGATGAGTTCCCAATAAAGACGAAACCGGTCTACTGGACGAATTGCTTTTTCCAGGCTATACAATGCTTGTTTTATATTGACAAATGTATGTACATAATGGGTCAGGAGTTTATATTATTGTCGCAATCTTGATTTAATTTATAAATCATAACTTGTTGCAATTTTTGTTTTAACTAGGTCTTCAAATGGATCATCTCAATTTGTATCCGAAAAAATATCAGCTTCATCGTGCAAAGTGTTTTCGACTTCCACAGACAAATTCAATACTAATAAAACTTCTCTACAAAAGGTAAATTTATAATATAATTTGAGCCATCTAACAAATATGTAAATATTAAGTGTTTTTTCGACAAATCATAGTTCTACTACGAAACACGACTGTGTTTTACATCCATGTGTGCTCTTTAAACATTCTTTATCACATGTGTAATATTCTATTAGATATTATTAATGAACTTTACTAATGTGTTTTCTATTTATGTTTACAGCGGTCATCATTATCCAGGATTCTCCTGAGGTCTGGTGGGAAAAACAAGTTTTCTGAGACTTCAAATGCGTTTGATGATCATTTGTCATCTGTTCGTCATCGCAAATTAGCTACAGTTCAGGAACCCAACGGTTTGAAATTACTGCGCCAAAGTATTCAGACGAATTATGATTTGAGTATGTTTCTTTTTTTCAAAATTGATGATTATACTGATAATATATAGATTTTCTTAGAATTATATTGACGATAGGTTTCCATAAATTTTCAACAATTTCTAGACTAGACCTTGTTTTTTAAACCGGCACCAAATTGGCGCAAGAAACAAGGTGGGCGGATTTTGACATGGCAGAAGCAATTGAAGTCACTTACATCCAAATTAGGTAGTATAGGACCCACTCGTCTGCCAGGATGGGGTCCTCGTGCGCATCATAGTTCTTGGTTAGAAACCCTTAGCGATATGGCATCGAATCGAGCTCAGTGGTGATTTTGTTGCTGATGTCTAGTAGAATCATCTTCGTAACTTTCTTTTCTTAGTAGGGAAAAGTTAGCTGCGAAGTTTGGTTTGTTTATGACGTGATATAGTGAAATCAGAAACGAAGCTGTATTGCTAATGTCGCCTTGCCCGAATTCTAACTTGGCCATGATGGTGTTGTGGAGAGGTTTAGTTTGCCCCATTTCTATGAGTTATCCTGATAAATTTAATCATAGTAGCAAGGTATTCCTTCTCTCTCTGTCTCTCTGTCTCACGTAAATCTCACTAATAATTTGTCTAAATTCACATATATACTATTTTCACTCCTTATGGTTATATGGCAGTGAAACATTAGTCACTTTTGACTTTTGTATGGCTGGGCATGATGATGATGATGATGATGATGATGATGATGACGATGAGACTACTGTTTAATAGCTTTTTGACTTTTATGTTTTCTCCGCCTAAACAGCATGCTATTGATAAGTGTTTAGGCTAAAAAAATGAAGCCTGCCCTTCTGTATTGATAGAATCATGTTGCGTAATGAAATTCTTAGTGATTTTTCATGTTCAAAAAGAAAAATAAATTTTATCAGATACAATAACCGTTTCTTTTTCATATACTTCTCAAGTGTCTACAAATGAACATCTCTTTATATGAAAATGGAAAGGCAAAATAAGATAGAAATATGTATACGTGAGGAGAGAATGAAATAAGGGAACAACAAATCAATTTCCTGCATTACCTCCAGTTCAAGCTCAATGCTCAGTGGGGTGATGCACTCAATTAGTTGTTTGTTCCCTTATTTCACACTCTCCATGTTCAAACTCTTCTATTTTGTATGACCTTACAATTTTTATATAAATAGATGTTCATTTATAGATACTTGAGAAGAATATTAGAAAAAAACGGTTCTTGTATCTGATAAAATTTCATTTTCTTTGTGCATATGGAAAGGGTACTATGATCTCTTTAAGGCTCGCATTCGTAAAGATTTTATGAAAAATAGATGAACTATTGAAATTTTATTGAACTGCACAAATATAATCATTTTGGTCTTTTAATGCATGCGATTAGACTCTCTTCTATTTAATTGATAGCCAACTTCTTGACAGACGGACTCTAAAAAGTCGTACCAGCGCCTATTTTTAAAACATCCAGTTGGTGTTCAGCATTTATAGTTACATTGATTGTGCTAGCATGCATCAGTTTATGCTTCATTTCTATAATTATTTCTTATTTGGTCCCCGTTATCGTCATCAGCGTCATCATCATCTTTCATGCTTCCATATCATAACTTTGTCATCCAATTACTGCGCATAAGGTGACAAGTTTAAATAGCTTTTCTAAGAGGGATATCTAATAATTGGATTCATATATTAGCCTGATTATCGACTGGCAATGACGTAGACCAAACTGAGCTGATACATTGGCTAACGAAGCTTTCTAGGCGATGGCAATTATGGTTGGCCATCTTCAGTCTTCGCAAAACCGACAATATACATTACTTGAATACCTCGGACTTGGTGCTTAGTGAGGTAGACGAGCGATTCCTGTATGGTTACACAATAAGTCTAAAACATCTGGAGATCTTGGAAAATGCCAGTCCGTTTGATTAATCGGAGATCTTAGGTAAACCATTTCGCTGACTGACAGCAGGGTGAGGTTATACACGATATTTTACTTCAAGTCAGAATTGGCATAATGGCTATTTGTTATACCGCTAGCTTCAGACTGTACCAGATGTGCAGTTGAGTGCAGTTAATGGTTCCCTTATGTGTGTTTTTCATTCATGCCATCCGAACAGAATCGTCAGCGTACACGAATAGCATTTAACCAGCACAAAATTTTGACCAATCTTTATAAAATTCAGCCGAATTAAAATCTTTAAAGTATATATCAAATGCCATGATGGTCTAAATGTCATTATCTGCGTTACTTAAAATGGGTTCCCGACAGATGATGTTTATCGGCCTTGCGTGGTAGACCACCTAACTAGTTAAATACAATAGGATTAGTGTTTATTTCAAGCTCGGAAACTTGATTAAGAGAATTGTTATCACTGAAGAGAAACGAAATCCTCTACAGCCTGGAGAAAATATACAAGTATAGAGCAAACTGCCGGAATAAACAACGACACAACTTATTTTGTTGATTTGTAGATCATGCTTTGCTGTGTAAATGCAAGAAGTGCATATTTGAGTAAGACATTCTGTGTAACTGATATCACCTTGAAAAAAATTTCTCTAGGATACTTTATAGGCATGCATAGTATCGAATTCTCCCTCCGTGAGAATCAGCTACAGAAGATCAATAGTTGATATTAAGGTAGATAGTGGTGGAAAATGCGGTTTATCGGAAATAATATTAGGATAATTAGTTCGACAACGCCCTAAGAGTGCGATTTAACATTTTAATTGCTAACAATACATTTATCTGATAAATCGTTTAAAGGTATGTGCGCACTAAACTTTTATATTTACTTCAAAATAATTTCGCTAGTAGTAGTATCATTATAATATTTCTTTACTTAGACAATTTTTACTTTCTCTAAGAGATCTTGATTTTTCAACAAGTTTATTAATTATTCTCTTTGGTTTTTTTACCTTGATTCGTCGATGTTATTTTTTTACATTAAAATTTAATTTTAAAAATATATTATTCATGGCATTTTAACTTACTTTCTTGCTTTGTGACTGCATACTGGATCATATTCCAGATTGATATTTTATGGTCTTTCATGCTTTCCTTGAGAAGATGTGTCTCATACTGGGAAGACCAATGAAGGAAGGTCATACATTACAAACGTGTGACTAAGTGATCACTAAAAGCCTGCTTGGCTTTAATTCCACCGTGAAAAAAATTTCCCCAGGTTTGTTATTCCTTTTTCACAGACAGCAGATTAGGCATTAGATGTTTTACAAATGGCTACTTTATTGGTTCTCTAGCTTAAGTTCTAATATTATTTTTTTTAAATTATTATTAGTATTACTCTTATTACTACTACTGTTGTTATTATTAGTGGTTGTGGCAATAGTAGTGGTAATATTTATTAATCTTATTTTTTATTATTATTAAAAGTAGTAGTTGTAGTAGCAATAATAATATAAGTAGAATTAATAGTATTTTGCTTTAATCAATGTTGCGATCTCGATATAAACACCTGGCCCATTATGCACATATTCCTATACTAAACCCTTACTAATGAACTACACACCTAGTGGGAACATACCCCATATGCATAAAATTTCCTGTGGGTATGCACATTTCTATCTATTTTCTCTTTTCTTTCTTCTTTCTCTCTCCTCTGTACACCATATTGCATACCTGCTTCACACTCACAATAATTTTCATTCTTACTAAAATAACCTAATAATACCGAGCAAAGTATATACTAAGCATCTAGTTTTGTCTGTTAATATTATCAATAAAGGGTTTATTACTCTTGATTCATCCATCCGCGAGTAACATCTTTCCATATTCCTATACCAACCCCTAACTAATGAACTACACACCTAATCGGAGCATACTACCTACGCATAACATTTCCAGGGGGTATGTACAGCATGAACAATACGAATTATAATGTTCTCTTCGTATGGTTGTATGACAATGAAAAATTACTCAATTTTGACTTTTGTATGGCTGTGCATAATGATGATGATAATGATAATGATGATGATGATGATGATGATAAACTAAGCATTGTATAGTGTAGAAAAGACAATTCATCAAATATAACAGTTAAATACTGTTTGTTGCGGAGAACTAATATTTATGCAAGTATGTATTAGGTGTTGCGAATCTAGTAACAAATTAGTTCAGTCGTGACCAGAAGGATAAACCAAAGGCAGCATGAACGGCCAGAGTGTATGGATTTACTGGAGTAACATGTGTTCAGAAATTGTTGTAATTCTCAATTTCGGTGAACTATAGCATAAATTCATATTCATCAGGTTGGTATCATGTACCGACTCGGAAACCATAGTGTTAGAACGATGTACCTTTTCGGTACAATAATGTTGGTATCGGTTACTAACACAATAGCTATAGTGTTAGTATCCGTTACAGACTCGGTATATGTATTATATAGTGTGAGTTAGCGTTGAAGTCGCATTGCCGTTGACTTTAGATGATGTTAGCTTCACTATTGCAGGTTTACACATTCGTCTAGGAGATTGTACCGTCCTATTATCCCACATTCTTGACCAAAATATATAGCGGTTAAAGGGCGTAATACCGGCTCCTACTGATGAGTCGCCAGTAAGCACGAAACGAATGTGCATGAGATTATACTTTCCGTTCATGCTGCCTTTGGTTTATCCTTCTGGTTACAACTGAACTAATTTGTTACTAGGTTCGCAACACCTAATACATGCAAAATTCATGAAATAGACCAGTTTCGTCCTTATTGGGAATACATCAGTTAATGTCCATAATTCTCCTCGAACAGATCTTGAACCTGGACACGTCTGCCTCGGAAACCGACCAATAAGGACGAAAGCGGTCTACTGGATGAATTGCCTTATCTACCGTAAACAATACTTAGTTTGTACTAACAAAGGTATGTAAATAATGGATCATGTGTTTATATCAAGATCGTAATCGTGATTAAAGCAATTGTTATCACGGCCCGCGCAAGCAACGTTCGTTTAAGTATTAGTAGTAAAAGTAATGGGATGAGGAGTAGTATTAGTAGTAGGAGTGGTTGTATTATTAGTTGTAGTAGGATTAGTAGGAGCAGTAGTAGTAGTGGCAGTGATAGAACTACTTATTATTTAAACGAACATTGGTTGCGCGGGTGGTGATAACAATTATTATAATCAAGGTTGCGGTCGTGATATAAACACCTGACCCATTAATTACTTACATATGTCAGTATAAACTAAGAATTGTATAGTGTAGAAAAGACAATTCTTATTATTTACTTGATATCGGACTTTATTTAATTGTTTCTAATTAACACAATGAGTCTTCTATAGTTTTCGTTGTCTATAATTTATTTGGTTGTATGGTTTTGTTTGTGTGTTTTGGCTAATTAATATTGGTTCTTCTTAACGCTTTGTCGATGCATTTTGCTTAGTAATTGTTACATTTATAACTCTCAAGAATTATATCATCTTTCTTTCTCCTTTAACACTTTCTGACTTCAGCTTATTAATTTGTTTGTTACTTATCTGGTTAAGAAAATATTAACTCTTTGTTTTTTAACTACTTTATATAATTAAACGAAGAACCTGCCCCTTTGGCATCTTTTTATAGTCTTTAATGCTGATGGATTCGCGTCTTTTGTAATCAGCTCTAAGCAGATAAACTATGTCCGTAAATAATGGTGGAGTGTTCGTTTAAGAGGTGTTCCTCTTTTGCATTTACGTTCAGCAAGCGCTTTGTTGTAAATATTTTTAATTGGACTTCCATTTTACAAGGTAGTCTGGTATTTATGTTACTTTAGCTTGGTGCGGCTTCACTGATTTTTTGTTGTTGTCTGTATCTCTTGTCTAACAGGTGTTGCGCACCTAGTAACAACTTAGTTCAAGTATGACCAGAAGGATAAATCAAGGACAGCATAAATGGAAAGTATAATCTCGAGCACATTTGTGATTAATGGCGACTGTCCAGTGGAGTTGATATTGCGCCCTATAGAAACTATACATTTGGGTGAGTAATGTAGTGAAATAGGACGGTGCAATCTCCTATACGAATGTATAAAACTGCAGTAGTGAAGCTAACTTCATTAAAAGTCCTTGACAATGCGACTTCGAAACCAACTCACTATATATAATATATATACCAAGTCTGTAAAAGGTACTTACTTTACTGTACTTTACTGCGGCTGACTCCTTTTAGAGGATAAGCCGGCTCCATTCCATGGAGTTTCTTGGGAATTTGATACAAGTGGTGTCCCCTCACCACTCGGCTTTTTGATCGAGGACGCACCTCTAGCCTTTGCACATCCAAGCGCAGTCTGCAAGGCAGCAGTAAGTTGTATGGTTGCCGGTGGCTGTTGAGAGCTCATTCGCCATTCGGAAGTACGGGGTACTGTCCAGGAGTCCATGTAATCCTGTGGCTGTTGTCCCCTTTTGTGGCGGGGAACACACGCCGCGTCATGGTGCCGTCGTCGGGCTCATGTGGTATTTTATAGGAGATCCGATTGCCGGTCGGAAATCCACCACGCCCTGGTGACACCACCGCCATAGCCCCGTTAGCCCATGTACGATCGGCCATCGAAACATGGTTGACACCGTCGTACCACGTTGAGGAGGGGATGGTCTTTACGACGGTGTAAAAGGTACCAACCGAGTCGGTACATGGTATGAACAATGTATGCTAGAGTTCACCAAAATTGAGAATTAAACTATTTCTGATAACATTTTACTCCAGCAAATCCATATGAGGTGGATAAATTTTTATGTTGTTTTAGCTTTGTGCAGTTTTTTTGCTTCAATTTATCTCATGGACATACGTTTTCCAACACTTTTTTAAGCATAGTTGACTCTCTGTATTGAAATCCCTCGGAACAGACTTGCTTTATTCATTCAAACCTGTATACATACATCTATCCATATAAACACACATAGATACGCATACACGCATACATACATGCACACCACAATGAATGCATACATACATAGATAAATACATATATGCATACATTATTACATACATGAATACATAAATACCGAAAGTCATATTATTTATATATATATATATATATATATATATATATATATATATATATATATATATGCAGAAATACATATATGTCTGGACACAAGATAACTAACAAGTTACTATGGATATCAACGAATAAATAGAGTATGTTAGCTAGAATTTCTTGAACACTTGAAGATAGTTCTGTAAACAACTGTATATATTAGTCGATAAATTTCCTCACCGTTAAGGGGTTGAGGTCACCGGTTTTCATCATCCCATAATTTCATAGGTGTGTGCTTATTTTCATTACCCATTATGTAGTTATCTGCAAATTCAAATTCAATACTTGCTTGCGAGGTATGATCTTACGCTCTTAGTACCAGCGAAGTTCATTGCATCATTGCTGGTACAATCTGCTGACTATGATCGGCTGATTTTCATAACGAAAATCGAGATGGTTTCGAACCAGTTTAGGATATAAATTGTTTCATTCAATATCTCTACATTTGTAGGCCATGCTATGTATTTTCAATAACTTTTATTTTACTTTTATGCCTTATTCAATGCAATTAACAATAGCTTATAAATCAAACGAAACAATTAAGACGCCTGCTACCTCTTCGACGAAGGATAAATGTTCTCACAAAACGTCGACTGAAAGGCCACCAAAACTCCTCCCATCGTTATTGGATCCTAATCAGTCATTATCTCCCCTCTTGACTGGGCGTTTTCACGGTAAAAGGACACCGCCTCGCGATTACTACAACTGTGAGTTTAATTTTATTGATTTGTAATTGAATTTTTCGTGTGTCCTACTTACATGCATGATTTCCAGAACTGTGGTTAGTTCTAGCTCGTGAAATTGCACTAATCCAATGGGTTTTGTAACGATTCGTGATGTCTTTCCTTAATGAGGCCTTCTTGCTGTGCTGAGCTTCATGTCACCTATCTGTCGCCTATCTTTGTCTTGAAATTCTCCTGGCAAGTGAGGCTACTTTCTCATTGTTTGGAACTTTGCCTCTCAAAATTTAAGGCGCACATGGTACAATGACGGCCTGTGCTCTATCGAGTGTCGCGATTTGCAAATGTTTACAGTTAAATACTGTTTGTTGCGAAGAGCTAATATATATGCAAGTATGTATTAGGTTTTGCGAACCTAGTAACAAATTAGTTCAGTTGTGACCAGAAGGATAAACCAAAGGCAGCATGAACGGAAAGTATAATCTCATGCACATTCGTTTCGTGCTTACTGGCGACTCATCAGTAGGAGCCGGTATTACGCCCTTTAACCACTATATATTTGGTAGAAGAATGTGGAATAATAGGACGGTACAATCTCCTAGACGAATGTGTAAACCTGTAATAGTGAAGCTAACATAATCTAAAGTCAACGACAATGCGACTTCAATGCTAACTCACACTATATAATATATATACCGAGTCTGTAAAGGATACTAACACTATGGCTATTGTGTTAGTAACTGATACCTTTTTTGAAATCGATGAGTACCGGATACTAACACTATGGTTTCCGAGTCGGTACATGATACCAACCTGATGGATATAAATTTATGCTAAAGTTCACCGAAATTGAGAATTACAACAATTTCCGAACACCTGTTACTCCAGTTAAACCATACACTCTGGCCTTCATCGATATCAGTTATCACATTTCGCGGTAAGCATGACATCATTCAATTCAATATATTACAGTTAAATACTGTTTGTTGCGAAGAGCTAATATATATGCAGTAAGCACGAAACGAATGTGCATGAGATTATACTTTCCGTTCATGCTGCCTTTGGTTTATCCTTCTGGTCACAACTGAACTAATTTGTTACTAGGTTCGCAAAACCTAATACATACTTGAATGTTTACAGTTGTAAGAATAATTAGATGGAGTCATAGCTGGCAAAAAAGGGAAAGGCATCGGAAGTCGGCTAATTTTTTGGTTCATAATTTTATCTGTTAAAAAGCTTCGATAATGTCCTCTGCGACAGAACAAAATTTTCTCCCTTGCTTTAAATAAACGTGTTTGCATTTGAAAAACACGTTTACCGCTTGAGCTGCATGAATATTTAGGCCATTTTCAAAATTTTCTATTTAGCAGACTAGGTGTGTGCTATTTGAGGACACGTTGGGTAGAAATAGCTGATAAGTCAATAAAATATGTAGCAACTAACCGGAGAGGAACAAGTAATGCAACGCTGTGATCCGCCTTTAATGGCGTAATTGCTCGCGTAGATAGGGCGATTGACGATAACAGTGCTTGAAAATAATTATTACAATGACAATCATGTTTGTCACATCTGCTTTAGTTCTGATTGCAGGCTTGTGCCTATTCACATTTCTTAATTGCCTGTCTGATGATTAACTTACATGTTTAATATAAATAAGCAGGGGTTCTCAATAACTTTTTAAAACTTGATGGAGAGTATCGGCACGTGGGCTGCTGGAGGCATGCGCAGGTGCCTGTCGAAATATTCGCAACATAAATGAATATGGCCGAAGGAACTATACTCTTAATTTTTTCATAGAACAAGAAAAGGTAAATTTGCAGCAAACACGTTGCACGAATCATGTCAGTTAAATGTTATCTATTTTAAGACGTTCCTCCGTGCCACTTTATAACCTGGTGGCCTATAATTTCCAAATGATAACACTAATCGCGATAGTTTTCTAGATTGCTCTGTCTATTATAAAACTATGTGCGAAACTGGCGCATCATCATCATCATGTCCAGCCATACAAAAGTCAAAATTGACTAATGTTTCACTGCCATATAAGCATAAGCAGTGAAAAAAGTATATAAGTGAATTTAGACAAATTATTAGTGAGATTTACGAGAGAGAGAGGCAGAGAGAGAAGGAATACCTTGCTACTATGAGTAAATTTATCAGGATAACTCACAGAAATGAGGCAAACTAAACCTCTCCACAACACCATTATGGCCAAGTTAGCATTCGGGCAAGGCGACATCAGCAATACAGCTTCCTTGCGGATTTCACTGTATCACGTCATAAACAAACCAAACCTCGCAGCTAACTTTGCCCTACTAAGAAAAGAAAGTTACGAAGATGATTCTACTAGACATCTGCAACAAGATCGCCACTGAGCTCGATTCGATGCCATATCGCTAAGGGTTTCTAACCAAGAACTATGATGCGCACGAGGACCCCATCCTGGCAGACGAGTGGGTCCTATACTACCCAATTTGGATGTAAGTGACTTCAATTGTTTCTGCCATGTCAAAATCTGCCCACCTTGTTTCTTACGCCAATTTGGTGCTGGATGAGAGAACAGAGCTCTACTGGGCAATCGAAATGAGGGCATACGCAAAACGTGACCGAGCCAACGAAGTTGATGGAGCCTTATTTGTTTTTCTAACGACGAGCTCTTATTGTCAGATCCAAAAATACGTCTACGGATGTCAACGTTAGTTATTCGTTGTTGGTAACCAACATGTGCTATACTTCTCAAACAACGATGATCGAATGCCTGTAAGCGTCTCAAATCATCAACTCTAAGAGGCCAAGTTTCACTAGCGTATAGTAAGACTGCGCGTACAGATGCATTGTAAACACGACCTTTAAGGCAAAGTGAAATATTCGCGTTTCTCCATAAATGACGAAGGTTCGAGAAAGCTACTCTAGCTTTCGCGATCCGTATTCTCACCTCGTCGGACATATTGCCTACGTTATTGATAGAGCTCCCAAGATATGTAAACCTGTCGACTATGTCTAGATCTTCATTCTGCAGTCGCAACGTTGGAGTGAGTGGTGGGTGATCCTGTAACAGTATCTTACATTTAGAGGGTGCGAATTTCATACCGAAAGACGGAACAACGTCTGTTAATCTATTCAAGGTGGCCTGGGCAGCATCCTGATTGTCGAATAATAGTACGATATCGTCCGCATAGTCAAGATCGACTAGTTTATCGCCCGGGAGAACTTCAACTCCAGCATCCTGAATGTGTGGGAGAGTGTTGTTCATAATAGCATCGATTACAAAATTAAACAAAAATGGGGAAAGTGGACAACCTTGACGAACACCACTGCTGGTTGTAAAGTTATGCGTTAATTCGTTGTAGACCTTAACGCGACCAGAAGTATTTGTGTAGAGAGCTCGTATAATATTAACAAATTTTGTGGGCACACCGCTTTTCGACAAGATATGGAATAAAACATTGCGATCCACCGAATCAAATGCACCCTTGAAGTCTAGAAAGACGGCTATTGTGGGACGGTGATATAAATGTCTCTGTTCGAGAACTTGCCTTAACGTAAAAATATTATCTATACAACCTCGTCCTGCGCGGAATCCGGCCTGTTCTTCTCTTGTATGTGATTCACGTGAAGCGCTAAGACGACGTAGGATAATCGAAGCAAATAACCTAGATACGACCGGAGTCAAACTTATACCACGATGGTTATCGCACGAATTACGATTGCCTTTTTTGAAGATGGGAATGATGGTCGACTCATTCCAATCAAGTGGTACGGTTTCCTCATTCCATATAGTATGAAAAAGTTTGGTCAACGCTCCTGAAATTATATCGCCACCATCCTTAAACAATCCTGGAAGCAAATCATCGGGGCCTGCGGCTTTGCGGCGTTTAAGAGATAGGATTGCATCGCGTACTTCTAACTCGGATGGTTCTTCGGGACTAACATTCCACACTGTTGATGCAGACATGCTTTCGGGAATCGGAACTGACGCGGGTGGCCAAGAAAATTGATCTCTAAAGTGTTCAGCCCACCTGTCAAGACGACTTATTTTATCGGTTATTAAATCGTTGTTACTATCATTTATAGTTTCACTAACTTTTAATTTTCTCGGACCTGTTGCGCGGATAAGTTGGAACAAACAGCGACTATTACCTGACGCGAAAGCTACTTCCATTTCTTCAGCCTTTCTGGTCCAAAAGTTTTCGAGATCGACTTTTAGACTGCGCTTAAGTTGGCGTCTTATATTGCGACGGGTATTATTATGAGTCGAGCCAGGTGGAATTTGGCGCCTTATTTCGAGTATCTCCATAGATTTTACAGAGAGCCAGTGATTATTTCTACGGGGGCCTGCAATGCCACATACAGTAGTACCTGCATTGTGCATAGTGGAACTTATCTTGGACCAAAGTATATTCGGATTTTCGCTATTCAGACCAGTTAGATTAGCCTTTAGAATATTTTCATAATTTTGTCGGAAGGACGGTTGTTCGAGTTTGCCTACATCAATTTGGGGTTTATTCTTAATTATTTTCCCGGAAAATTTTAGTGCAAATCTACAACGGATAAGTGCATGGTCCGAGTCGACATAAGTGTTCCAAAAAGAACGACAATCCTGGATGCAACCACGCCATCTATAACTAATTGCTACATGATCTATTTGAGTCCACCGTTGTCCGGGTGCTGGAGGACGCCATGTAGCACAACGTCTAACACTACGTCTGAAGTTTGTACTACTTAAATATAGTCTATGTTCAGCGCAGCTATCCAAAAGCCGTTCACCATTATCGTTGCGCGTCGAGCTTAGAGTGTATCTTCCACCTAAATGAAATTCTGTGTTACTTAAGCGCCCAACTTGAGCATTCATGTCACCCATAACCAGGACTATATCTGAACTTCGTGCTTTACTTAGTAAGGAGCTTAATTCGGAGTAAAAAGCGTCCTTGCTTTCTTCTGTGCTGCAATCGGTAGGACCATATGCAGATTCAACGAAGAGGCAACGATTGATAGCAGTTTTTGCTTTGATTTTAGTAGATGTATTTAAACGTGCCGCACACAATCGACTATTTAAAGGGATCCATTCAATTAAGCAAGCTTCAGCTCGCGTGCTAAGGGCAATACCAACGCCCCATTTACCGGCTTGAGAGAACTCTGTGGAACCAGATGTTCGAAGCCAATAACGCGTAGATAGGGATGGTGCAACCAGTTCTGTAATGCACGTAGGATCCTGTATTCTGGTTTCAGATACGCAACATATGTCGATTTCTAATTTATCCAACGTACGAGCAAGAGATTCTTGCTGTCCAAGTTGTTTTAATGTTCGCACATTAAATGCGCCTACGTTAAAACCTAACTTAGGTTTAATGAATGATCGTCTACTAGAACCATTTTCGATATTTGGCAACCTGGTATTGGGCTCAGTGTTATGATCTAAACTAACCATATTTATAGTATCTAAAAGAGTGTTATTGTTAGATTGAGAAGAGGAAGGGGAAGGAAAGGAGACAGAATCGGAGATAAAGTTATCTGCAGTAGCCCGATTTCGCTTATCCACCCTGCGCGGCTCAGCAGATAAGGCGACCCTTTTTATACTGCGCGACGGCCGATGCAGTATGTAATTATTGTATGTTGTACTTGTGATGGTTATATGTGAACTAAAAGAAAACTAGGTCGCCTATTCCTAGTGATGATTTGTATTCTGAGTTTTCCTTCTTCTAGATAGTGCCAACCAAGGCTGATGAGCACTATCTGCCCAGATGCCAGTTTCCAAAGTTTCCTTCAGCAGCCGAAACTTTCCCTTAACGTCTGGAACGCTTGCTCTCATTCAGTCACTACACATTTAACAAAGTTGCAGTGCAGTTAGACCAAACTCGAGGCTTCACATGAAACGGGATGATGGCTGTGTCCCTTTATGGGCCGGCAAGGTTCATACTACCAATCCAGAGTTAACTTGCTTGAGCCCGCCGGTCGTCAGGCCGGAGTTTTTATGGCTACTGGCGCAACTCCTTAATGAGTGGCGTTTTCTATCATTTGTAGGTAACGAACTAAAAATTTAGCGGTTAGAACAACTTAATCTGTTTTCACATTAAAAAAACAGTTTGTTAAATTCAAATTTACTTTTAAATTGTGTTTTTGCATAACTCCTTATTAGTCTTCATTTATATTCTAACGCTAATGCTGTAGATGACAAGCTTTATTTATATCATGTTTTAAAATCCTATCTGTGTGTCCAACTTCCTAAGTATGTATTAGGTTTTGCGAAACTAGTAACAAATTAGTTCATTTTGGACCAGAAGGACAAACTAAAGACAGCATGAACGGAAAGTATAATCTCATGCACATTCGTTTTGTGCTTACTGACGACTCATCAGTAGGAGCCGGTATTACCCCTTTAACCACTATATATTTGGGTGAGTAATGTTGGATAATAGGACGCTACAATTATTATTACTATTATCCTACATTCCTCACCCAAATATATAGTGGTTAAAGGGCGTAATATCAGCTCCTACTGATGAGTCGCCAGTAAGCACGAAACGAATGTGCATGAGATTATACTTCCCGTTCATGCTGCCTTTGGTTTATCCTTCTGGTCACAACTGAACTAATTTGTTACTAGGTTCGCAACACCTAATACATACTTGCATATATATTAGTTCTCCGCAACAAACAGTATTTAACTGTTATATATTGAATTGAATGATGTCATGCTTACCGCGAAATGTGATAACTGATATCGATCAAGGCCAGAGTGTATGGATTTACTGGAGTAACATGTGTTCAGAAATAGTTGTAATTCTCAATTTCGGTGAACTATAGCATAAATTGATATCCATCATGTTAGTACCATGTACCTTTTCGGTACTATAATGTTGGTATCGGTTACTGACACAATAGCCATAGTGTTAGTATCCTTTACAGACTCGGTATATATATTATATAGTGTGAGCTAGCGTTGAAGTCGCATTGTCGAAGACTTCATATGATGTTAGCTTCACTATTGCAGGTTTACACATTCGTCCAGGAGATTGTACCGTCCTATTATCCCACATTCTTCACACCCAAATGTATAGTGGTTAAAGGGCGTAATACCGGCTCCTACTGATGAGTCGCCAGTAAGCACGAAACGAATGTGCATGAGATTATACTTTCCGTTCATGCTGTCTTTGGTTTATCCTTCTGGTCCCAACTGAACTAATTTGTTACTACGTTCGCAACACCTAATACATACTTGTATATATATATATATATATATATATATATATATATATATATATATATATATATATATATATAAATGGTTCTTCGCAACAAACAGTATTCAACTTCCTAAATGTCTGGAATGTATCGTTTTCTTATGTGTATTCATTATGGCGTCTCTAGGTGTAATTTAGTTCATGTAGGACTGGGTTGATATGGCAACGTCAGCATGAACAACAGGTTTAGTCCCATGCGCACACGTATTTCGTGCTTACTGTAGTTGTCAATTAGCCGCAAACCAACTGTTTATTTGGTCAAGTACTGTTGAACACTTGGATTATGGGTAATTAAACGCTACTTGTATGATTTTATTCATATTCGATTGTACTATTGCGTTCATTCGCAATGGAGATTGGTCTGTCCGTTTCCTTCACATTACTTGACCAAAGGTACCGTATAGTTGGGCGTAGTGTGGGCTCCTATTGGTTTTTTTTGTTAGTTTATATGTAACCTATATAAGAGCAAGCGTAAATTGTTATAGGTTGGTGAATTTGGTGATAATTCTCTTAATAAGGGCTATCGCCTTTGTTCTTTCATTATCTTACATGCTGTTTTATTATTGTTTTTCAGCTCCCCTCTCAAAGACGCCGTTACTGAACAATTGCTCACTGAGCCCATTACCTACATTGGGTCGTAGTTCGAAGTCTAAATCTTCATGCTTGCCCGTACTACTACCTCATAATCACATATCGCAACCGTCAAAACACCACAGGCAGTCTATGAAAGAAACAACACCATCTTTAAATACTACTGATTTTTCTTCTACTTCGGGTAGCAATGAGGAGCTCAAATCGAAAAAATATGTAGCCGTTAGTCTGTTGCCAAACATTTTCAATTCTTCACCTAATATTAGGGATAAGTGCGATACTATTAGTGATAAAGGAGTAATTAATAATAATCAAAGTAATATTGATGGAGTCTGTCACGCTATGATACTGCGAAAACATCGTCTGCAAACTACATCATGTGGCGATCAATGTGTTTCAGCAAACACCAACAATAATTCAATGACCACTTCCGCTAATCTCGGTATCTTGGGTAATTCTGATGGTTCGCTTAGTGGCAATACACCTGACTCGGTACTTAGACAGACGGATTCCTGCACGTCAGTTGCGAATGCTGTTGAAATGAAAAAATCAGAACCGCTAGCTCAGATATCTGTTCTTCCGAGACGGTCAATTCCACGATGTGCCGTGTGCAACAAGAGAACAGGTCTGGCAAATGGCTTTTCATGCTGGTAAGCTTGTGAGAATATTATTTTCTCTCTCTCTCTCTCTCTCTCACACACACACACATATATATATATATATCTATATATATATGTGTGTGTGTGTGTGTGTGTGTGTATTTGTGTTTGTGTATGTGTAAGTTTATAGGTTTTTTTGCCAAAATTTTCGAAAACTCCTTTGTGCAATAAATTTATTAGTCCATACGTTAGAAAGAATATTGATTATAATCATTTTGTGGACGTATGGAGCGTATAACACTGTCGGAATGTCACGTGCTCTCTTCAACATCGCTTAATTGGAACTAGCATTCTTGAATAAATATAATCGTTACATCTCTTGATCTTCCAAATTATCGACGTTGCTTTCTTAATGATCTGTACTATGGATTAATTATGACACTAGAGTGCCGATTATGTCGCTTTTACTGCTGTTCGTTTGTTGCTAGGTTCTGCGTTATGGAATGTGCCTTGTCTGTTCAGAAGATTGCCGTTTTTATACATCGACATGACGTGGCAAGTATAACCTATTGGCTACTGTACAAGTTTCACTTATTATTATTGGTGTTATTGGCGATGATTCTTTCATTGGAAACTTTTACTTTTACTGCACTTCGTAATTTTCGTATTTTAGATGATAGTGGATATTTTCACACTATCGTGATATGTTACGTGACCAAGTATATTATGGGTTTTAGTCGTATTGCCGAAATTAATGAACAGTCAATAAACGAGAAGTGCAGTCTTCAATGTGATTTTACCCTTTGCGCATTCTTATGGGGAATAACCTGTTTTGTGATACGTAATGCATTATATATAGACGTGCATTAAAATAACTAATATGCTAGTGCTATGAATTGGGTTTGGTTCTGTTTCTGTATTGTTAACACGATGTGTTTCCTCTGAAAATAAGGTAACAACAAACCTGGTATGAGGTATTAGTACTAGTAATGTTTCTCTTTATTTCTGCAATTTCCGCAATTTCCGCAATTTCCGCTTAACGATCAGTCTGCTCTAGTTTGTCGTAAGATAACAGAATCGTGAACATCGTCGTTAATATCGGGTTAATGATGTTCTATCTTGAATGAAGTCTCAAAATCGGTTTTACTGCACAGTTAGCACCTATTCTCAAATTATCAGTGACCAAATGAGAGAAAATATGCAAGACGCGCCTAAAATCCCGGTACTCAGTCTGCCTTAGGTGACAGACTAACTTTGTGATGGATAAATATGAATTTAAGTCACCCATGGGAGACTGCTCCTGTCCATTCCACCTTGAAATATTGATATAGTTATGCTGTGATGGGAATCAACTTTTAATTGCTTATGTAGTGTTGCTTTTGATCAAATTTTAAATGCTAAATAATTTCTTTTTCCTTTCCTTGTTATGTAGTTGTGGCAAACATTTATGTCATATTCATCGCTATGCAGAAGCTCATGAGTGCACATTCGACTACAAAACTGAGGCCAGATTACGCATCCGCGAGGAAAATCCATTTGTCAAAGCGCCAAAACTGCCAAAAATCTAGAGAATTCTGTGGCTTCTCACCTTCCCGAACACCTTATATGTGCCCCTATCGACTTTTATTTGACACATATTGTTTATTCGCGATCAATCCTTTGTTCCACTTTTGAAAATCATTGTTCACAATACTCCTAGTCATGTAAAATGACTAAAGATGTTGTGATTAAACAAATTACAGAGTGATTACGTAAAAATTTGAATTCTGCTAATATTTTTCAATTTGCGACTTTTGTTATTATTGTAGTCATTCGGTTTTCTTGTGATTATCTTTAACAATTTTTTTCTGTTTTACATTCGTATAAATAAGGTTTTAGTGCTGCTCTGCGTTAATGTGTTATTAAAATGTATATATTTTCAGATTCTACCACTACATACGAATCAGCACTTTATAAACCCTTCCAGAACGCTAGAATATATTATTACTTCTATTAATCGACGTGGATTATGGTCTCAATTATTTTATTTGTAGAAGAGTTGGTTAAATTCGAAGTCAGTAATAGCATTTAACTTGAAAAATCGAGCCGATAACCGAAATTACTAGAGCGGCTGCAATTTTCGCCATCTTCCGGCATTCTGATGTGCATGTCTACTATGTGTTTTTGTTTCACCGTTTATTTGTTTTGATCAATGCGGGAATGTCACTCCAAGTATATTTTTTGTTCCTGTGGGCCTTTTATCGTCTATTTGAACATCAGTTTCTGGTGAAAATTTTGCGCAACTAGTTAGGATATTCCATCTGCTTCCTGTTACATTGATAATACGTGTTAAACCTAACTATTCATCATTAAAATGTGTGCCTTATTTGGCGGGGTAGTAGATTTGTTTTCGATATGTTTGGTCATGAGGCTGGATGTCAATAAAAAGTTGTCCTTCATTCCCTAAAGTTGATAGTAAGGCTCTTTAACCAATTATCAACATATACTCACTTTTTCAGAATTAATTTTAGTTTCTTTTGCGGAAAAATTATATTCGCATATTTAGCTAAGAATCCAATACAATGTTAGTGAAAGCATTGTATTTTGGCGACTCATCAGTAGAAGCCGGTATTACGCCCTTTAACCACTATATATTTGGGTGAGGAATGTGGGATAATAGGAATAATAATTGTAGCGTCCTATTATCCCACATTCCTCACCCAAATATATAATGGTTAAAGGGCGTAATACCGGCTCCTACTGATGAGTCGCCAGTAAACGAAACGAATGTGCATGAGATTATACTTTCTGTTCATGCTGCCTTTGGTTTATCCTTCTGGTCACAACTGACTTAATTTGTTACTATATTCACAACAGCTAATAAATACTCGCATATATATTAGTTCTGCGCAACAAACAGTATTTAAGCATTGGATTTTCCCCGTTTTAATGCAAAATTAAACTATGAACGCAAGCGATTGCATTGCCCCGTCAAATTAAAACAAAAATCGTATGTTTTCTTGGAATACATTCATGTTAATGACTCGATGGGCTAAGTACAAATGAGCTCAATCTTTTTTATCCAATTGTTTTCTCATTTTCTTCTAGGGTTGGCATAACTTCAAAACCTTGACGCTTTATTATTATTATTATCATTACATGATTATTATCAGATTTTAACATTTATCAGTTTAAAAATGTACTGTTTTGCGCGATAGGATGTAGCACAGTTATTATAATCAAGGTTGCGGTCTTGATATAAACACCTGACCCATTACTTACTTACATATGTCAGTATAAACTAAGAATTCTTTCGTGTAGAAAAGGCAATTCATTCAGTAGACCGGTTTCGTCCTTATTGGGAACTCATCAGGTAATGGCCAGAATTTGCCGCGGACTGGACTCGAACCTGGGCACGTCTGTTTCGGAATCTGGTGCCGGCAGACGTGCCCAGGTTCGATTCCTGTCCGCGGCAAATTCTGGCCAGTACTTGATGAGTTCCCAATAAGGACGAAACCGGTCTACTGGATGAATTGTCTTTCTACACTATACAATTCTTAGTTTATACTGACATATGTAAGTAATTAATGGGTCAGGTGTTTATATCAAGACCGCAACCTTGATTATAATAATTTTTATCACCCCCGCGCAACCAATGTTCGTTTAATTATATAAATGTAGCACAGTTATCTGATCCCAGTACTTTCGTACAAGTCTGCCCACGTTTTTCAGCAGATTAATTAAAGCAGTAGCCTTCACATCTCGGTTTTCGAGTTTTCGTTTATGCTTAGTTAGGAACGTGCTACAATCTCTTTGGAACGCTTTAATTTCAAACGGAAATCGACATTATCTGTTCATAATGCTTAAATTGCATAGGATCTCGGTCTTTTAAAAACTGTTGAATTGTACCAGCTTCTTTTAAAGTATGTTACCTATGTAGCTTATATGCGAATTGTGCTTCTGATATGCTTACTTTTCGCTGGTTAACAAGTTCCCTAGTTCCACTGTAAGTATTCATTACGTGTGCAGAAATTTCGATGCCTAAGTGTGATGTGATTTTGGCTGCGTAATTCGGGTTGGTGACGCCCTGTTGTTTTTTCTCAACTCACCTGTTCACGAACCTGTTTGTACATGTCTGTATCTGTGTGTTTCTTTTCTAATATCATTGGACTTCTGCTTTGAATATTTAGACAGGGAAACAGTCTCTCTGTTTAGCTATAATTTCATCGTTATATGGTCCTTTGGAAGGTTATTATTTATAAATTGGTTTCTTTGCAGAATTACGTTATCAATAATGCTTTTATTTGTTCTGGCTCGATAAGAGAATTCCACACTGTGCTCTATGATGGCATACAGGCTACGCATCACGCCAGAGTAGATGTTTGAGTGATGCGCTTTTTTATTAGCGAAAGACCGCGAACTTACACACTTGAACTGCTCAAGTCTTTCTTCTTGTCTATTTGGTTTTACTTCCTCATTTTCGTATGCTAATTGGTAGATTTTATTGGTATTTATTGTGTAAAATTTCCAACTAAAACAATTTTGAACTTATTTCGTTAAAAATTTGGAATATAAAGATACTTTGAACACTCATGCTGGCGTTTACGATTCATTCATTTTATTTCATTATACTTTTATTATTATTGTAATATGTAATTTCTATTTATATATATATATATATATATATATATATATATATATATATATATATATATATATAATAAAATCACATCTGAACAGTGGTTGTCAACATGCATAAAAGTATATTGCTTGGTTTCAAAACTGGTTATTTTTTACAATTCGGTTGTGACATTTCCTAAAAATTTTCAAATCAAGATTTACTGTGCGTTTGTTAAGTAACAGTGTTTGGAAAAAAGATTTACTCTGTTTATATTCAAAGAAAGAAGGTAAATGTTTACACAGTGAAATGCTTCATTCTTTTCCTCTCGTCGTAACGTGTTTCGCTGAAATTTTGTTGGAATGTCTTGTTGAGTTTTCTTATAACTGTTACTCTTCAATTATTTGTGTCAAAACAAAGTTTTTCAGTGGATTCATAATTTACAGGCATTACTAAAATATTATTTTTTGAAACCTGACAAATTTCATCATAGATGAATTGCCCGATATACTGGTTTTTTAAAGGTTGACTTCTTGGTCTTTGCCGCTTTTTAACTTTTTCGAAGCATAATCTTACAATCGGATAACAAATTATAGCATCGTTGTTGATAATAGTAGGTTAATAACTTGAAAAATTTGGTGATTGTATTTCTAATGCACTGAAATGTGCCAAATATTGCCATAGTTATTTTGAATCATTCGAAAAGTTTTGGGCGCTTTCTTGGGGTAAAATTATTGACTGACAAATAGATTAAACGATAATTGGTTGCGGCAGTGGTTCAGTGGTTAGAGAACCGGATTCCGAAGCAAACGTGCCCAGGTTTGAGCCCTGTCCTTAGCAAATTTTGGCCAGTATGTGATAAGTTCTCAATAAAGATTAAAACGGTCTGTTGGATAAATTGCTTTTTCTACACGATACAATTATTAGTTTATACCGACAAAATTGTAAGTAATTAATGGGACAGGTGTTTATATCAACATCGTTACCTTGATTATAATGATACGGACAAATAGATTATTTCGAACAGATTTTGAAACCAATTTTCTGCGGCACTCACAGCGTTTGCAGTTCGGCATTTGTTTATGTCAACATTCAAATAAACAATTATTTTTGAAAGTTGCGGCTTGTACACTTAACCCTTGGAATAATTATCAGCAGATAGGATCTATTTGAAACACCCGTTTATTGCTACTTTATAGACGAGGTTCTTATTCAGAACACTAACTGGAATACCTAGGTATGCCCATATAATTTCAACAGTTGTAGAGTAATTCCCTGTACAATGTATGCACTAAGCATTGTGTGCTAATTAATATAAGTTCTCTATAAAGTATCATAGAGGAACTTAAATTCTGGGTCGTTTTCTATATAGTTAAACGAACGTTGGTTGCACGGGCAGTGATAACATTTACCTTAATTAAGGTTTCGATCTTGATGTTAACAACTGACCCATACATTTTTTAGTATAAACTAAAAAGTGAGTAACGTAGAAAAGTCTATTCATCCAGTAGACTGGTTTCGTGCTTAATGGGAACTCATGTAGTATTGTCCCGAATTTGCCGCGAATATGGCTCGAACCTGGGCACGTCTGCTTCGGAATCTGGTGCTCTAACTACTGAGCCACTCTGCCGCGGCAAATTCTGGACAGTACGTGATGAGTTCCGAATTAGGACAAAACCGGTCTACTGCATGAATTGCCTTTTTACACTATACAATACTTAGTTTTCTATATATTTTTTTAAATTAACAATTACTGAAATCAAGCGCTTCTTTTATTTCTATCAACATATTGAGCTTCTTTCTGTTGCGCAGCAACTTGCTACGACAATTTGTGTTTTCTCATATTATTCATTCTTACGAGCAGTTAATACTAAAGCAGGAAGGCATTTAAGTCTATTCTTCTACGAATGAAAGCTAATTTAGCGATTACCTCTAACAAGCTGTTAAAATAATACTTTTTAAATCAAGTTTGCGAGCATGAAGTAAACACCAATCCCAATGTATTTAACCAGTCGTCGAACAGCATAACAAAACTACCGCCAGTCGCAAAGCACTTTTATTGTTCGACGACTGGTTAAATACAATGGGATAGGTGTTTACTTCAAGCTCGCAAACTTGATTTAAAGAATTATTACCACCACCTGCGCAATCATTTATTGTTTAATTGTATTGTTGAAATATTATTTATGTTAAATTATGTAAATTTACCAGATTCTCTACTTTTATTTTAATGCTTATATATGTAATTCTTTTGACGTTAATGATTTAGCTCATGCAGTTATTTGTGATTATTTATCATGCAGAGTATTACCGCATTTTTTCTGCCTCATCTCACTCCAGAATTATGCGCGTTTTATCTTACTAAAACTGACATTACGACTGTTTATCTACGCTCCGATAGACCGGCATCTAGTATAATGTGCATACTCAGCTGTTTATTTCTGCATTCACTTCTTCATATTTTCTCCATTCTGTACGCTTTTCAAGCTGTAATTGTTCGGCGGATAACTATTAAGCTTTACGTTTCTTATATCTATTAAATGTTTTTTTCTATAAGTAAAACATGTTTAAATGCTAGCACTATTGAACGATCATTGTTAATTGGTTCTATGAGTGAGTGGCAGGAAGCGAGAAAAATTTACGGCAAAATAATGCGTGGCTCATAACCAGTCATAGTGTTGCTAAATGGATAGAGATATCTCTCCCGTGAAAGACTCTAGATGTAAGTGATCAAAATCGGTGGCCGAATACATTGATACCATAAATGAACTCTTTGTAAAGCCAGAAATAGGTACTTTGCCAACAGTACCTCATGCGTATAACTGATGCTCGAGTGGTTCAGTCGAGAGGCCTGGGTTACATAGCTGTGTAGACGTTCGTATTTATGTATTTGATTAGCATTTTTTATTAGGTGTTGTGCACCTAGTAACAAATTAGTTCAAATATGACCAGAAGGATAAAACAAAGACAGCATGAACGGTGAGAATAATCTATTGCACATTCGTTTCGTGCTTAATGGCGACTCATCAGTAGGAGCCAGTATTACACCCTTTATCAACTATACATTTCGGTGAGGAATGTGGGTGAGCAGGACGGTAAAGGACGTAATACCGGCTCCTACTGATGATTCACCAGTAATCACAAAACGAATGGGCACAAGATTATACTTCCCGTTCATGATGTCTTTGTTTTATCCTTCTAGTGCCAGCGCTCGTACTCATTTATAGATTTTTGGCTATATTTTTAATTTAACGTCTTTCATTCATTGTAGTCCGCTTTTTAGCTGTCTACTTTATTTTCTTCCTTCTTATGTTAAACTTGAGTCATGTATTCACTCGATCGGACCGGACTCGTCCCTCCTTAGTAAGATTTTTAGTTAATACATCAGGTGTGACTAAATTGTTAAACTTGAGTCATGTATTCACTCGATCGGACCGGACTCGTCCCTCCTTAGTAAGATTTTTAGTTAATACATCAGGTGTGACTAAATTGTTAAATTTTTCGTCTTAATAATTTTAGTGTGTCTATTATCTGTCTACCGGATTATTTAGTTATTAGTTTCTTACGTTTCCTACAGGAAATCTTGTCTCGCATTCATTCGGCCGGCCCGGGCTCGTCTACCTTTCAGAGATATTTATTTAATGCATGAGGTGTGATTACAGTTTAAAATTTAACGTCTTAATCATTGTCTTGTGCTTTTTAGCTGCCTACTTGATTATTTAGTTATTAATTTCTTTTTGTTGTGGTAAACTTTAGTTCTGCATTCACTCGTGACGTACACATGGCTGACAGGTTCTTGCTAACAGAAGGGGGGAATGTGTTCCCTAGCGCCTCAAACAGGCCATTCTGACAAATGATGCTCATCAGACTTCGATGGCAGATGATTTTAAGTAATGAAGCTGAGTCTATCTCTTAAGCCAAAATGATTGATTTATTTAAAACGTATATGAATTTGGTGAAAACTGCAACAAAGATATACTCTTGTTTGCGTAAATTGTGCAGTTGACATTATTCAAGTACAATATATATATATATATATATATATATATATATATATATATATATATATATATATATATATATATATACATGAGTCTGTTAGGAGAGGAGCCATATTTCTCGTTTTAAACTCTTACACTTGTATTACAGTTCGATCCTCGCCAGTCGGTTTGGCGGCGTGCTCAAAGATTACTTTGGAATGTCGATACGCTTCAATGTCTGAGAGGTGTGGCAGATTTGCTGTTGCATGACTGGTGAAAAAAGAGATTTCTGTCCAGCTATAGTTTACAAATTTGATTTCTATAACTAATTGTTATCAGTAATCGCGCAATCAATGCTTGCTTAATGTAACTAATTTTTTGGAATTGAGTATACACATTTCCATAAACTCGTCTTATTTTTAATAGGGTATAGTTAATTCCTCATAATAGTTCCGGGAATTCCTGCTCTGGCTAACTATTCAGTGTGCTTTGCAGGTGTTCACCCGATACTTTATAGGGTTAAATTCCTCAAAAGCGATAATGATTATCTATTTCGCTTCCAAGCCTAAGGTTATGCTTCACTGCGCCCTATTTTCTTTCATAAGCGAGTTCATATGCATGACATTCCTGATGAGACCGAATGGATAGATTGTCCAACATTCCTCATCCAAATATATAGTGGCTATATAGCGTAATAACGCATCTTATTGATGAGTCGCCAGTACGCATGAAATGAATGAGCACGAGATTATACGTTCCAGTCATGTTGTATTTGGTTTATCCTTCTGATTATGTTTGAGCTAATTTGTTACTATGTTGAGCTAGCTAAATTCTGATTCGTCATCAACGCTGTTGTGGTCGGTATTAGAAAACCGCATTGCTTGCCCATTGCATTGAAGTCGATTCCGCCATTTACTGTGCTCATTTTGCCACCAACAACGCAGAACTTCATTCAGTGTTTGAAGCGCTCGTTCTGCTGTTTCAATGGTCTGTAAATGATTTGTTGCAGATCGTGTATGGTTCACCAAATGTTTACGACACCGTTAAATTCAGCTGTTTCATATTTCAGGCCTTGACCCGTAGCAATTGCTGCAGTTGCACCAAAGCTATTTATTCCTCACTTATCAGAACACAGAATGAGTCGATATATCTCGATTTTAGCCAACCGCACGCATGCTACCCAGCTCTTAAACTTATTGACTATGATGAATATGTACGCCACAGTAACGAGAACCACTAGAAAGGCAATAATAAACCAACCAGTAGGAATTTTTACTTCTGTGAAGCATTAAACGCCATCATTGTGAACTTCTTGCAGCGTTATGGCTTACACTTTCGGCATATGGCGCATTGCTGGCAGTACGTCTGAATGCCATTCTTCATGCCGTATTTAAACAGCCAGCTATGCAACGTTTCTCCCAGTCTATTAAGGCTAGGATGGTCCAACGTTTACCGCCAAAATTGGATTATCCCTGTCCGGAGACCTTCCGACGTGTACGACTGCATTGCTTCATCAATTTCGTGCACCAATATGCCCTTCACTCGGGCAAGAATTTTGAACTGGTTTGGCAACTTCTTACCGAATCGCAATAGCTTCAACGCACGCTAGTACATTTCGTCCTTCTGCTATGCCTTACCAGTACACAACGTGGGAGTTGTCCGCATTGTGTTAATCTGAATCAGCGTATCTGCCGCTATATCGTCGTTGCCGCGCTTGTGATGTATTGTCAGTTTATAATCAGACAGTTCATCTATTGCCCAATGATTGCGAGGCTTATTAAAGCCAAGTGACCACCAGTGAAGCATTGATATATGGGCTCTCCGCGTTTACAGGATACCTACTGCTGAGTCGCCGGTAAGCACGAAACGCAGGTGTACATAAGATTTTACCCTTCGTTCATGCTGACTTTGATTTATCCTTTTGATTTTTTAAACTGATTGTCAGTTTTCGGCTACCAAGTCTCTTGGAGTCGGATATTTTATCGGTTAGGCCATTCTGAAGACTTAGTTATATAAAGCTTAGCGGATGAAGAAGCCGGTGCGGACTGATAGCTCCTTGGCGGCAGGGCTGTTAACAGTGCTTTTAATTGCACCCTGTGCTAGAGGGTGTCAAACACGTCATACTGTCCAGCCTAGTGCCTGGAATGGAGTAGAAGCGATGTAGCTTCATTGTCATGAAAACCTAGGTTTTGCTTAGTGGTGTTACGGGCGAAGTGTCTGCCAGTTTGTTGATCAGTAATTCTGCGTGAACAGCTATTTGGCATTTCGTCTTGAAGTGATGCGATTTGACGAGTCTCGTACATGGCTTGTAGTTTAGACCGTAAATGGAGCTGTACACACTGAATGATTTCGTCGTAGGTCTGGTGCGTTGGATGTTCTGAGCAAACCCCTGCCGCCTGATAAATTAACGAACGTGCATCGCCTGTTCGTCCAGTAAAAACCGCTGAACGTTTACTGCGTCTTAAAATTTGTGAAATCAATTTGCTGGCCACTCCACCTCTAACGATCTATCATAATTTTCAAAATCCACGGTTGTGCATTTCCGAAAATATGCTAGTGTAGCAAGTGTTTTTCATTATAATTCCCCTTGGTCAGTTTTGATCTGTTAATGCCATCATTCCTTAAATTGCTACTCTTATGAAATAATTTTTTGCGAAACTGAATTATTCTAAATTACCTGATCTGCATTTTGACTAACGCAGTAATGATTCCGATTTGCATTCGTGGGTTGTTGCTTTGCACTATCAGTTTCGCAAAGATCCGATTGATCACCAGTTCCAAGTACGCATTAAATTTGTCTTTGTTTTGGCGGGGTACGGATTCGTCCCTTTCTTTCAAAGGCTTCGAAATCGTTCATACTAACCACTGGAAATACGGTACAATCAAGTCATTGACTGGCGACATTTAGGTTTGTTCTTTCCCAAACCATCCGCAGGCCTCGAGCCACACATATACTGGAATATTCTCACAATTGTTGATTTAACCAAATGTTTAACACTAATTAAAATCTCAGTGTAGCCTACCTGCGCAGTTCACATTGTCGCTACTCTTAGTATTTTATTTATTAATAAAATAAAACACAGACACTCGGTTTCTACTCTGAGTAAACAAGTACATCAGTTCTATGTATACCAAAATGAATGAAAATTAACCAATATATGAGTAATAATTTTTAAGCACTTCTTACGTTAATTGTACTTCAATAAGGAGAATTTAGTGTATTATATGATGCTTTTAAATTTTATTTATTAATCTAACACTCTTCTGTGATTCATGCCTTGCCGTAGATTTAGGTAAATTTATGGATTCCTGTACCTCTACTTTTCTTTATTTCAAAATTTACTGCGGAAAATATGAATCATTTCGTGCTCATCATTGTTATTGAAAAACAATTCGATTATATTTTCTGTTATTTTTGCCTCTACTAATGCGACACCTATTTGCATTTGCTCTAAAAAAATGACAATATTTCAGATAGTACATATAAAAAGTGCATTTTTTATCAGCGCTCTCAGTCAACACTCGCCAATTGGCCTTTGATTTTACCTAAATAATTTGCTTTGCACGAATGAAAAGCCTAAACAACTACATAAGTTGGCTGCCTTAATTTGGATTGAAAAATTGTTTCAGTAAGCACAGAAATAAAACGGAAAGTTTAGTTTCATTCTGTATTATCAACAATTCTATCGTTTGTCATTTAATTCAAGACTAGCTGAAATGTATTGGTAAAAGAAATCGCTTTTTAAGTCATCCTGAGAAAGTATTACCTCATAAATAATAAAAACTATTGCCTATTGTACCGAATTTTGCTTCGAGTGAATGGTGATTTCAGCTTGTTCCTGAACTTCTTTCTGATGTATTTACCGGTTTTCTGATATATCCAGCTTTTAGATTTCCGCCTTATTAGTTAATTATTATCCAAAAGGGTTCGTACGATTGCAGAAGAAAAGGCCCTAATTAATTCTTTGAAATTTATAGTGTCTTCGTACTGTTAATAATAATAGCAAATTATATTACTGGGAAAGTGATGAAGGAATTTAATAGCTAGAGCGTGCTCTGTTTGATATATTAGTTTTCTCATAGTTGAACAATAATTCATTGCAAGGATAATGGTAAAATTCGCAAAATCAAGTTTTCGATCTTGAGATAAACGTCAGTTCAACTGTACATAACCAGTTTTGTATCATGACAAGACCACTAGCGGTTGCACGTACCGACGCGTTTCATCCTTCTAAGGTCATCCTCGGAGCACAACGGTAAACTGAGTAACGAGGATCAAATTTAATTAACGTGTTGAAAATTGGATAGATGTCTCTGCCCTCTATTATTCTCACATACGTTGTACTTGACTGAAAATGTTTTCTGTACATTCTATGCAGTAGCAAGCATAAAATGTGTGCAGCCTTCGCGAAACGCACGTAGGTTATAAAATTAAACAATCAGTGATTGCAATGGCATTGATAGCAAATCGTTCAGTTAACTTTTTCCTCTTGAGGTAAACGTCAACTTTGTAATTTAATCGGTGGTGCATTTGGCAAACTACCGTCAGTCGCATGCACTAGCGCGTTTCGACTTTGTACTGCAATCATCTGAGCATGACAGAAATCTGTCAAACGATCGAAAGCATTGATGGTTTACTTATATAATTTTTCTGCGTGTAGCCAAAACTTCAAGAATGCATAGAACGTATGCAGCTTACATTTCCACTCAAGCATAATTTGTGGGAGGCTATTAGTGATGAATGTCGCATATCTGATTTTTCATATCTAATGTATGCGATGTGATTTGATCCTCGTTTGCAGGTTTACCGCGGTGCTGTGATGATGACCATGTAAGTTCGAAACGCGTCAGTACGTGCGACTGATTGGTGTTTTTTTTATTTTGTGTGTTTGCCTAAATAAAATTAGCTTCGTGCCTATCTCTTTAGTTCGCAACTTCGATTTCAAGATTTCTTATCACTGCCTTTAAAATATATATGATTGGTTAATTGTGTAACTTGTAAGTGTGTGGCGAAATCTACAAAATCTTGCATTCATAACTGTATAGAAATTGTTCAGTCGAGATTTCAAATCAAGTGCACTGTATACGAGAGTATCGTGGGCGAGAGCCTCATAGCTAAACTTGCTTTCCCTGCATATGCTTTGCAGCCTGGGCCACATTAATCAGGTTTCCGTCGTGCTTATACAGTTGGATTTGTTTTTGTATCACTCACGCAAAACTGATTTAAAAATTGCTATCACCACTCGCGCAAGGAATTATTTATAATGTTCAACGTATGCGAGACCTCTCTCCTCTCTCTCTCTCTCTCTATATATATATATATATATATATATATATATATATATCTGATTTTCGATATCTCATATTATCACTGCGATTTATCTGTATTTCCCAGTTTGCCGTCTTCCCATTATGATGAACATACAAGATCGAAACTCGTCAGCACGTGAAACTTGTGGGAGTTTTGATGGTTTGCGACTGGCTACATATAATGTAATATTTTTATCTTAAGTTCGCAAACTTCATTTAACGATTTTGTATTTAGAACTCCGGTTGGTTAAATTTCATTCTTTCTGTACTGTGATGGTTAGATAGATGTTGCAGTGTTAGGTTGATTATGAACCATAAATCTTAAGTGATGTTTATGATCACTTATAGAATTAAATGGATTCTGGTTGCGTGGGCGGTGGTAAAAATTATTTCAATCACAGTTGTGATCTTGATTTAAATACCAATCCCATTATATACATACATTTTTCAGTATAAACTAAACATTGTATAATGTAGGAAAGGTAATTCATCCATTAGACCGGTTTCGTCATTGTTGGAAACTCTTCATATCCTATCCAGAATTTTCCGCGAACAGAACTCTAACTTTGGTACGTCCGTTTCGGAATCTATGGTTATGGTTAGAGCAACAGACTTCCGAAGCAGACGTGCTCATGTTCGATCCCTGTCCGCGGAAAATTCTGGACAGTGCGTGAAGTATTCCCAAAAACGATGAAACCTATCTACCGGATGATTGGCCTTTCCTACATTACACTATGCTTATTTTATACTGACAAATGTATGTACATAATGTTTTACATTATTATCGTGATTTTGGTTTAAATAAATGCTTGTGACCAATCAGGTGGAATACGTTTTTTTCCTTTGTTTACTTGCGTTTTACTCTGAAAATCATTGTATTGATCTGGCGCACTATCCGATTTTCATGATAAGTTTGGCTATTAATGCACACAACATCCATGAAAACAAGCATGCCCCAAATTTCTGTGTGCTTTGACGAGGGTGAATTCAGTCTTTTCGTGCATTTTACGATGTAAATATGATCATAGACGCAATTGAAAGTTTAGATCGCGTCAGATACAATTTGCTGTGGTATTTCGATTTACAAGCAATGTTCTAGAAATTAGTTAAATTTTATTCTTTCGGATTCTATAGCGAAAACAATTGACGGCTATAGAAGAATATTGCAATTTAATGCGTACAAAATGCGATTCGTTTTACGCATGCATTTATAACCAATCAGTCTATAATGTGCGGATTATGCGAGAAACAAGACATTTAAATTAAAATAGAAGCAAAGTCGACAAAGTGTTTTGCAAATTTTTCAGTTATTGTGGTTAAATGGCGCTGTCCATACCTGTTTTCGTAAGATAAATTTGTTCGTTTATTGGCCTTACCATGGGGCTAACCTAGCGCTATGCCAAAATTCTAAGTAGTTTTGTGTCTTCTATTTGAACATGATAGACGATCATTTTGTGCACTTTTGTTTATTTTTAGATCAAACTTATTCGTAAGTTTAATTTCTATAATAATTCATTTGATGTTAAGCGACGAAAGCGCATTTGATGATAAACCGAGAATAGTGGTTATTGATGTAATTTGTTCGTAATGCTGATAATAAATGATTTTAGTGATTTTTACATATAATATGTATGCATATACCTGCTATACATGCGTCAAGACAGGTTTATATTATTATGCACGGAGACTTACGGTATCGTTTTAATGGAAGCATCTATAAACAGAGTGGTGGTGTGGAAATATTTCAACATAACACATAAGAATATCGGTTTCACGTCAGCACGAGAAAGATGATCGTCTGCCTTTCCAAGATGTAATATTAAAGAAAGAAACTAATAGTAAATTAAGCAGAACAATTTAACCTAAACCAAACTGGTCTGCACAGTATTTGCATTAAAGTAGTTTTTTGCCATTTAAATATAATATATCAACAGTTCGTGGCTGCCTTTCAAGAATTGACAGGTTGATTAGTCAAGATTAAAAAGACAACGTATATTACAAATAAAATTAACTATTTAATGTCTAAAGGCTATCCTAGACAATTCATTGAATCATTTATTAGAAGAGGAATTAAATAAAAACAGACGTATTTCGATACAGAAAAGAAAGCAATCAACCAGAACATTACTTAAACTACTCGGTTGCCGATTGGTTCGAATTTGTAAATAAAATTCAAGATATAAATGTTAAAAACAAGATTATGGTATCTTTTGATGTTACGTCTTTGTTTACAAATGTTCCAATTGATGAAACCATTGACATTATAGTCAAAGCGGTAGAACACGACATATTACCATCGCCGGTGCCAGGTCACACTCTACGCAAGCTTATCTTATTATGCACGAAAGACGTACGGTTTCGTTTTAATGGAAGCATCTATAAACAGACTGATGGTGTGGCAATGGGGAGCCCCTTATCTCCAGTGTTGGCTGAGATTTTTCTAGGGCATCTAGAGAACACATCATTAAAGAGTGACATAAGTAAATGTGCTCAATATATACGGTACGTGGATGATATATTTCTTGTCCTTAAGAACAGGTCGCAATCACGAACACTGCTTCAAAGTTTCAACAAAGCACATAAGAATATCGGCTTCACGTCAGAGCACGAGAAAGATGATCGTCTGCCTTTCCTAGATGTACTATTAAAGAAAGAAACTAATGGTAAATTAAACAGAACAATTTACCATAAACCAACATGGTCTGCACAGTATTTGCATTACAGCAGTTTTGTGCCGTTTCAATATAAATTATCAACAGTTCGTGGCTGCTTTTCAAGAATTGACAGGTTGGTTAGTCAAGATTCAAAAGAAAACGAATATAATAAAGCAATTAACGATTTAATGTCTAATGGCTATCCCAGACAATTAATTGAATCAATTATTAAAAGGGGAATTAAACAGAAACAGACGTATTACGGGCCAGAAAAGAAAACAGTCTACCTAAACATCCCATTTAAGGGGGATGCAGTTTCCCGAATGGCACAAAAGAAAGTTGAAGCAGCATTAACACGCACATTTAATGCAGCTAAACTACGAGTGTTATTTAGGGTAACACACTTGCCTTTACCAGCAATCAAAGAGAAACAGCCGTTAATGTCGATATCAAATATTATTTACCAATATACATGCGCAAGTTGTCGATCAACTTACGTAGGCCGATCGACCAGACGGTTAATTACTCGAATGAGAGAACATTGTAACTTAAACGCCTGTTTTAAATCAAATGGTGAATACACGTCTGCAATTGCGCAACACATCATCGAAACATCGCACGTATGTTCTCCAGACGTAGCATTCAAAATAATTACTAAATGCAATAACAAAAGGGAGCTAGCCACATACGAAGCCTTATGGATAAACAAATTGCAGCCGGATTTATGCAAGCAGAAGAAGCATGTTCAGGCATTGAGCTTGAACTGGAGTTGACGCACGCAATTGATTGCCTATGAGGCGTGTCCTATGATGTCAATATTATCAATGGTCAATTCTCCGTTTCATGAATTGACTAAATGGTTAGTTCGTACAATTAAACCATCGCGAAAACTATTAGTTAATTAAGAAATAATTGATTGCGCTGGTGGTGGTAAGAATTTTTATAATCAAGTTTGCGAGCGTGAAGTAAACACCAATCCGATTATATTAAACCAGTCGTTGACGTGTTATGTTGTTCAAGGACTGGCTAAATATTACCTAATTTTCGGTTACCAATTCTTTTGAGTTTGTAAACAAAATTCAAGATATAAATGTTAAAAATAAGATTATTGTATATTTAGATGTTACCTCTTCGTTTACAAATGTTCCAATTAATAAAATCATTCACATTATAGAATAGAATAGAATAGAATATCTTTATTTGGATTCAAACCACACATGTTCCATCAAATAATAAAATTAGAAAATGTACAATATAAAAAGATATCACATCACATATATATGTGCAATTAGTTGTACTGTACAATTTATCAGCATCAGAAAGTTCAGCTGTAAAGAGTGATAGATTCTTCATCAAAATTAGGAAAATTTAAGTTATAATTCGAGTATAACATTTTGTAAGAAAAAAAGGGAACCATGACTAATAATTGATTGTGTGCATTGTTGATTAACAAGATGATATAATGCATAACATTTCAGTTTTAATAATACAAAATTTGAAGATAGAATCTCGAGAAATTATGTTGCTGAAAAACAATTAATCCTGTCTTTTATTTAACCATGAGAAAGTATTATCATAATCAAAATTAAAAATATCAGCAGGATTGAACACTTTTTCTAGTTCGGTAGATAAAAATTTAAAAGACATTTTAGTTGGAGGCGTTTCTCTAAGCCCCTTTGGCAATTGATTGTAAATTTTGTAAATTTTTGAAAAAGAGAATAGCTTGCTCGCAACATTCCCCACCAATGGTGGAGATATTGCAAAATGACCAGATCTAGTTCCAATTTCATGACTCTTTCTTATGGGATTCATATAGGCACCAGACCACTGGTTCGAATGGAAAGCTTTTATGCAATAGCACATTCTCCGAAACCATAAAGGATGCAGTGATACAAACTGTAATCTAGTGGCGTATATAGTGCAGGAGATAGGACTAATTTGTTTCACAACTTTTCTTTGTACAGCTTCTATCTTATTAGACAAACCCTTTGTTAAGGGATTCCAAGTAGCGGCAGCATATTCTAGTATCGGTCTAATCCATATTATAAACATTTTAAATTTTATTTCATGCGATATAATATTTCTATTTATTAATGCCCATCTGTTCTTGGCACTGCCTACTATCCTTTCAATATGTCTCTCAGCAGAAGCCGTACAATGAATAGTTATGCCTAAATCCTTAATTTCTTGCATAAGTTTAATCTCAAAAACATCATTAATCTCAGCATCATGAAAATAAACATAATTAAATTCTGTTCTGTTACCTATTTTTAAAGCTCTCGTCTTTTTACTGTTTATTCTCAGCCCTAGTGTTAACAAGTATCTACTTAAATCATACAAATCTAGTGTCACATTATTTTTGGAGAATTCGACATTATTTGGATCAATTGGAAAGATTATTTTCAAATCATCAGCGAATTTGCAAACTCGACCGTTAGGGATCTTAGTTTCCAAATGTGCAAATACAATTTTAAATAAAATTGGCCCCAAACTTGATCCCTGTGGAACTCCACTTGTTACCCTTTTCGATTTAGATATCAAATCGTTTACTTGAATACTCATTCTTCGATTATATAAATAGTATCTAAGTAATCTAAAAATATTCGGATCAATATTCAATAAATTAATCGCATTCAAAATAGCATCAAAAGATATAGAGTCAAAAGCTTTTGAGATATCTATGAATACAATTAATGCATCTAACTTTTTCTCATCTAATGTAATTACATGTTTCCACATAGAGAGCATATTAGTAGTTGTCGACCTGTCTTTCGTAAAGCCATGTTGGCATATATCGAAATCAGCCGGCAGCATACGTTCTAAATGATCAAGTATCAATCGTTCTATTATCTTCAAAAACGAAGGGATAATAGAGATTAATCTATAATCACTGGCACACGTTGGCTTACTTACTTTTGGCAAAGGTTTAGCTACTATTGTTAGTATATCGATTGGTAATTTCCCATTCTTCAAAATTCTATTTATAAAATTGCAGAGCGCATTCATAAAATTTAAAGGTAATTGAAATAGGTTATCATTCGATATATAGTCAAAGCGGTAGAACACGACATATTACCATCGCCGGTGCCAGGTCACACTCTACGCAAGCTTATCTAATTATGCACGAAATACGTACGGTTTCGTTTTAATGGAAGCATCTATAAACAGACTGATGGTGTGGCAATGGGGAGCCCCTTATCTCCAGTGTTGGCTGAGATTTTTCTAGGGCATCTAGAGAATACATCTTTAAAGAGTGACATAAGTAAATATGCTCAATATATACGGTACGTGGATGATATATTTCTTGTCCTTAAGAACAGGTCGCAATCACGAACATTGCTTCAAAGTTTCAACAAAGCACATAAGAATATCGGCTTTCACGTCAGAGCACGAGAAAGATGACTGTCTGCCTTTCCTAGATGTACTATTAAAGAAAGAAACTAATGGTAAATTAAACAGAACAATTTACCATAAACCAACATGGTCTGCATAGTATTTGCATTACAGCAGTTTTGTGCCATTTCAATATAAATTATCAACAGTTCGTGGTTGCTTTTCAAGAATTGACAGGTTGGTTAGTCAAGATTCAAAAGAAAATGAATATAATAAAGCAATTAACGATTTAATGTCTAATGGCTATCCAAGACAATTAATTGAATCAATTATTAAAAGTGAATTAAACAGAAACAGACGTATTATGGGCCAGAAAAGAAAACAGTCTACCTAAACATCCCATTTAAGAGGGATGCAGTTTCCCGAATGGCACAAAAGAAAGTTGAAGCAGCATTAACACGCACATTTAATGCAGCCAAACTACGAGTGTTATTTAGGGTAACACACTTGCCTTTACCAGCAATCAAAGAGAAACAGCCGTTAATGTCGATATCAAATATTATTTACCAATATGCATGCGCAAGTTGTCGATCAACTTACGTAGGCCGATCGACCAGACGGTTAATTACTCGAATGAGAAAACATTGCAACTTAAACGCCTGTTTTAAATCAAATGGTGAATACACGTCTGCTATTGCGCAACACATCATCGAAACATCGCACGTATGTTCTCCAGACGTAGCATTCAAAGTAATTACTAAATGCAAAAACAAAAGGGAGCTAGCCACATACGAAGCCTTATGGATAAACAAATTGCAGCCTGATTTATGCAAGCAGAAGAAGCATGTTCAGGCATTGAGCTTGGACTGGAGGTGACGCACGCAATTGATTGGTTTCCGTTTTTTACCACTCTCTCTATCCTTACATATTTATATCTTGTTTTTCTTTTCTATTTATTATAAAGATATGTTTATTAGTAAATACTTGAGGGGATAATGAGAAAGAAACGCTTCTTGTATCTGATAAAATTTCTTTTATTTTTGCACATAGGACGGGTACAATAAATTTTATTAAAGCTCGCATTTCAAAGGAAAAAAATCAAATTGTTAATATTTTCTTAAAACTGCAATTATGACTTAAACTGTGGCTATTAATTCCTTTATTATCTGATCGAGCAAGTAATTTTTAAGAAGTTTCTTATAATCAAGTTTGGGAGCCTGAATTATACACCAATCCCATTGTTTTTAACCAGTTGTCGAACAATGAGGGTGGTGTTTACTTCAGGCTGGCATGCGTCATTTAAAGAATTGTTGCCAACATCCACGCAACCATTGGTTGTTTAATTGTTTTAACAAGATTTTCTGCACATGGTACTGGCAGATGATAGTGGCACTTTCCTTGTTAGTGCATGCTATAGTGTCGATACCGACTGTATAATGTTTGTTACAGTGGCTTAGGATCTTGATGTAATCTGGAGGAATAGTAGCTATACTATTTAGGAATCTCATCAATTTCATAGGGTTTTGCCACCTTGGGATGTTCTTGTAGTTGATAGTCATGCATGTGAAAGTCCGGCATATTACAACTTAAAAGCTATCTTATTCTTTCATGCGCGCCACAATTCGTTCGCTTAATTTGTGCTAAGGTACCTGCATGATGTATTTTCTATTTTATAAGCTTCTCTGTTTTTTTAGTTTCGCATTCGCGTTACCATATGTTTTTACTCCCAATCAGCGTATGCACATTACCATCGCGTTCTGGTGATAGAGAACAATTAGTACGAAATGTCTGGTGCTTATTAATATTGCACAATATTTAACACTCGATGGCAGTTGAAAAGAAGTTTCCGTGCACGAGTATTTAACTTAAATCCAACGTATTCTACTACAATTAAATATTAAAAATATTAAACAGTTTCGCGTACATATTCTCGCAATTAGTTTGAAACGTATTTCTAGAATAGAAAACATATTTAAGCGAGGATTGAGACCAAGGAAATGCGAAACTCGACAGTATATGTAACGTAAGTATGTATTAGGTGTTGCAAACCTAGTAACAAATTAGTTCAGTTGTGACCAGAAGGATAAACCAAGGGCAGCATGAACGGAAAGTATAATCTCATGCACATTCGTTTCGTGCTTACTGGCGACTCATCAGTAGGAGCCGGTATTACGCCCTTAAACCACTATATATTTGGTAGAAGAATGTGGAATAATAGGACGGTACAATCTCCTAGACGAATGTGTAAACCTGTAATAGTGAAGCTAACATAATCGGAAGTCAACGACAATACGACTTCAATGCTAACTCACACTATATAATATATATACCGAGTCTGTAAGGGATACTAACACTATGGCTATTGTGTTAGTAACCGATACCAACATTATTGTACCGAAAAGGTACATGGTACTAACACTATGGTTTCCGAATCGGAACATGGTACCAACATGATGGATATCAATTAATGCTATAGTTCACCGAAATTGAGAATTACAACTATGTCTGAAAACCTGTTACTCCAGTAAATCCATACATTCTGGCCTCGATTGATATCAGTTATCACATTTCAAGGTAAGCATGAAATCGATCATCTATTAATCAGATTTCTACGTGTGCCAGCCACCACGGTGTTGCTGCAGATCTTCTACAAGACAATTCTGAGCCTTCGAACAGCAACTCACGTATCCGGTTTCGACAACTCTACTTATTCCAGTGCAACCACACACAGGAACACCAGCCAGCCAACCGGATCATACAGCAAGTGTCTAAAAGTACATCTAGACACTGCAACAATGCTTAACTATCACGGTATTTGCCGGTGAACGCTTTTCAGGCCTTGTTGGGGCCACCCACAGTGACTGATCTCAGTCAACTCCTGTCTGTTCTTCCTCTTGTGACGTCAAGCTTACACTATGAGACCAATGATTGCTTTATATTTAAATATTCATGGTCTGTGGTCAGCTTAGCTGACATTAAAGTTATGCGTGGGTGAATAAAATATGGACGACTGCTTAGCACCACCAGTCCCAACAGTCAAAAGCCGAAATAGAAATCATTCAGGTCAGCGTGTCAATAGTCCATACTGGAGCGTAAAAATTGATCTCCGAGTTAATTTTAATAATTCATTTCTTGAAGTGCTGGAAATTGTGTATAACTACAACACTACGCTTCGTTGCATGCACAAAACCAAATCCTGATTAATATGTAGCGTAATGTGGCCCTCTGTTATTATTTTAAAGTTGGCAATCAATTAATGGGTGCTCGAAATGTGATAAAGTCAAACACCTATAAGTAGCCAAGTGTTAATTCTCCAGGTTATGTTTAGTGCGTATTGTACACACATATATATAATTGCACAATTCAAGGCACGATTTCACGTATGTGCGTTAGTGCGTGTTTATGTTTTTGTGCTCGCGTATTCACCATCCGGATTGCTTATTCGTATTCCTTATGCGTAAAACTAGTAAGACGCGTGTGAGTCGACTATTGATTATTCGACATACATGTACTATTTATGCTCATAAGTCTTAGCACTTCAGCGAATAATTTTTCAGTCCACAAACAGCAGAGCACTACCGTAGACAGTCTCAAATGTGTTGCGTGTATGAATGGCTTCATATACATTCATGTATGTATATGTATTCAAATGCATAATATTACAATTCTTTTTTAACGTAACTAATTTATTGCGTGTTTGACGAACAAATAATTTGCTTTGTTTTTGTAAATCTACCGAGGAGACTCCAGTATTGTGTTATCAATTAAAGCCTAGTAAATCTGTTAGCCAATCATGTCTTTGAAGGGTTTAGAAGACAGATTTTCATCTACTTTCAGGTTAACTGTACCAACAGTTTGAAAAGCACCATCATATAAATATTTTAATTTTTGAAAATGTATTGTCTTGTCATCTGAGCATGAAAGAGGCGAGTGTTCGTAAACTAAGCAGGAACGGAAAATAATTTTACTCCGTGTGTGTGCGCGTCCATACGTCCATATTTTCTGTTAAAGCGTGGTCTTGGAATACTGTATTATTTGATAACTGGCTTATTTCATTAATTGTGCATTAACATTTTTTGTATGGAGTTAACAGCGGATGAATCTCGGCAGTTGATTCACAGCTTTTTTGAGCTCGCCGAGGTCTCTGGTAATTCAACTTAATTTTTTCTATAGTAAACATTTTTTCAGAGATTGAACGAGACAATATAAACCTGTCAGATGTTGAAATTAAACGAGCATTGGTTGCACGGGCGATGATAACATTTACTATAATCAAGGTTGCGATCTTGATATACACACCTGACCCATTAATTACTTACATTATGCCAGTATAAACTAACAATTGTATAGTGTAGAAAAGGCAGTTCATCCAGTAGACCGGTATCCTCCTTATTGGAAACTCATCACGTACTGGCCAGAATTTGCCGCGGACAGGGCTCTAATATTGGCACATCGGCTTCGGAATCTGGTGATATAACCACTGAGCCACCCTGCCGCACACTACACACAAATTTCAGTCTTATACTAACTAATTTAACTCGGGTAGTTTCTCTTTTAGGTGGAGCTCATATGGCATCCATTTAGACTCAAAGTTCCAACTAATCATTCCCAATCTGTCATTACTGAACATACACCACACTACATGGGGAAGTGGTATTGCAATGTACATTTATATAATTAAATGAACATTGGTTGCGTGGGCGGTGATAACATTTGCTGTAATTAAGGTTCTGAACTTGATATAAACACCCGACTCATTAAGTACTTACATTTTGTCAGTATAACCTAAGAATTGTATATTGTAGGAAAAGGCAATTCATGCAGTAGACCGGTTTCGTCCTTATTGGGAACTTATCACGTACCCGTAGGAATTTGCCGCGGGCAGGGCTCGAACCTGGTCACGTCTGCTTCGGAATCTGGTGTAGTTACCATTATTTAATTATAAATTATGGTTACTTTTTAATAGACAATTTCGTATATTATTGGTTCTGGCGCATTTCAACCTTCACCGTATATCTTAAGTGCATAACGTGAACTGGCTAACGGAGTTCAAGCCACAATCTATAAAATATTTTTTGAAAGTCCAAAATTTTTCATTATCTCCATTTAATAAGGTGTAGCGAAACCTGCATAAGTGCTGCGTTCGTTTCTACATAGAAATGAAGCTGCTGAAATTCCATTTAAAAACAATTTATGTGTGAGTGCTAGGTATGGGAGGCACATTTTCGAATTTCAAAACATGATTCATATATTTAGAGTCGTTGCTTGTTATCTGACTTTACGGAATGTTCTGATGATTTACGAGGAAGGTCGAAACGCGTCAATACGCGTGATAAACCGTGGTTTTAAAATGTCGCGTGACTGATAAAATTAAAAACGAGATTTGCAATCATCAACGCCTATAAAAACACTGCAAGTTGCTTTATCGTCCTATAGCCGACTCGTTCTCATAGTATGGCTTCTATACTGTAGGCTTAATCCATTTTGCCGGTAGTACAGTAAAACGAATCAGGCCCAACCGACTGCTCCAGTTCCAATGAATAAGTCAATAGAAACAATTAACAATTTCAATAATAGGATTTAAAGATAATAACAAAAGATATTGTTAATCAATGTGGCCTCACAGTTTAACCCCTATAGACGTCGGTGTGCTGGTCTATTACTATATACGTAATTAATTTTATCAATAGACACAAAATCGCACCTCATATGTCTTGGGATGAAAATATAAATTTCACACCTGAGAAATAACTAAGTAGTCTCCATGCCATGATGAGCATCCAGTTGACCTAAATAATTCCTCAATTAATGCAATAAAAATACACAAATACATACCTATGGCCCAAAATTCAAACAAGAAAACAAATTTATGCAGTTTATAGCTCTAATAGTGTTGACGGTCTAAAATAAAGCACACAAATACACATTGGTTCAGTAATTTAACAGAAAATAAAATTAACTGGTTTCTTGAGCTAATGAAAACCAGGGCAGCATAAAATCAATAAACATAAAAGCAGATAAAATTATGCATGTGAAGTCAAGCAGAAAGACATCAATAAACACGTAACCCTGACGATGATGTAGTCAGTTCACTATGTATCTACTGTTGAATCTGCGCGATTTGCGTTCGCGGGTTGTCACTTTGCACTATCAGTTTCGCAAACATCCGATTGATCCTCATTTCCAAGTATGCACCGAGTTTGTCTTCTTATTCGTTGGGTGTGGATTCGTCCCTTTCTTCCGAAGGCTTCAGCGTCGTTCATACTAACCACTGGAAATCATCATAAGACCTCTAATCACATACGCAGTACAATGCTCACAATAGCAGCTTTAAGTAGATGTCGTAGCGTCGTTCCGAAACAGTTCTATTTATATTTTAATTTTTGATTCACTAATGGTTTAAACAAATAATTGGTCTCACTAAATAAACTCTATATATGCATATGCATGGAGCACATAGGAACACCCAATTCAATAACTAGATATATATATATATATATATATATATATATATATATATATATATATATATATATATATATATATATATAATAATGGCAGACCAACCCTTACCTCAGCTATCTCAAATTCCCGGTATAAGTAATCTCATCTAATGTGCAGAATAAAAATTGAAGGGAAGAGAGAAAGTATCGAACACGTGTGATATAACTGTTATGTTATGATGTCACGGTGATTTATTTTAAATTTCAAAACTGAAAAACACCAAAAAACTTGATTTTCAGATACTGTTCTAAGCGGAGAGCTAATTTAAATGCAAATGCGTATTAGGTATTGCTCTCCTAATAACAATTAGTTCAAACATAACACGAAGGATTAAACAATGACATAAAGTTGCTTCGATAGAAATACAGTGATGTCCAGTGCGGCGCTTAGATAAAGACTAAATCATGAGAGATAGGAAGGGATAAATTGGACAAACTATAGGTACCCTACAAAACTAATCTACAATAACTAATAATATGCACGTATCAAAGTTAACCAAATTATAAAAATAACTTAATATAAATATATGCACATATATGTAAAATAAATCATTATATATATATATATATATATATATATATATATAAATATATATATATATATATACTAATGTGCTCAATATATACGATACGTGGATATATTTTCCTTAAGAACAGGTCGCAATCAAGAATATTGCTTCAAGGTTTCAACAAAGCACATAAGAATATCAGTTTCACGTCAGAGCACAAGAAAGATGACTGTCTGCCTTTCCTAGATGTACTATTAAAGAAATAAAATAATGGTAAATTAAACAGAACAATTTACCATAAACCAACCTGGTCTGCATACAATAAAGCTATTAACGATTTAATATCTAACGGCTATCCTAGACAATTAATTGAATCAATTATTAAAAGGGGAGGTAAACAAAACATACGTATTTCGGACCAGAAATGAAAGCAGTCTACCTGAACGTCCCATTTAAGTGGGATGCAATTTCCCGAATAGCAAAAAATTATGTTTAAGCAGCATTTACACGCACATTTAATACAGGGTAACACACTTGCCTTTACCAGCAATCAAAGAGAAACAGCCGTTAATATCGACATCAACTATTATTTACCAATATACATAGCCAAGTTGTCGATGGGCCCATCGACCAGATGGTTAATTACTCGAAAACGCCTGTTTTAAATCAAATGGTGAATACACGTCTGCATTTGCGCAACGCATTTTTGAAACCTCAAAAGTATAATTAAATGACCATTGGTTGCGCGGGCGGTGATAACAATTATTATAATCAAGGTTGCAGTCTTGATATAAGCAATTGACCCATTAATTACTTACATATGTCAGTATAAACTAAGAATTGTATAGTGTCGAATTGCCTTTTCTACACTATGCAATACTTAGTTTATACTGACATATGTAAGTAATTCATGGGTCAGGTGCTTATATCAAGACCGCAACCTAAAACGTATGTTCTCCAGACGTAACATTTAAAATAATTACGAAGTGCAATAATAAAAGGGAGCTAGTTACATACAAATTGAAGACGGTTTTATGCAAGCAGAAGAGGCATGTTCAAGCATTAAGCATGAACTGGAGTTGACGCACGCAATTGATTAGTTGTTTCCCTTATTTCACACTCTCACCTTGTTTACATTTTTCTTCTTATTTTGCTTTTCATCTTATATATCAAGAAATGTTCATTTGTAGATACTTGAAAAGAAAATGCGAAAGAAGCGGTTCTTGTATCTGATAAAATTTCTTTTTATTTTTGCACATGGAAAGGGTACTATGAATTTTATTAAGGCTCGCATTCCAAAAGAATATATATATATATATATATATATATATATATATATATATATATATATATATATATATATATATAATATCTTTAACACATCTTATATAAGTTTATAAAATGCACATATACAAATGTGCAGCTCATATAAAATTATGCATCTGTATATATAAATATAAACAACAGTGTGACTTTAAAAATATTTCTGACGCAATGCGCAATCATTCAAGAATTATTTGACACTTTGCATCTACTCTACCATACGCGGATTTGGACAGGTAGTCAGATATGTCTAGCTGCCAACACTACAGGATTATTGCATATTTCACGCTTTTAAATTTGATTTAAATAGCCCAAAATTAGCTGCTTTATTTCTGTATAACTTATGACGGCACTAACCTCTTTTAAATGCTCACTCGGTGTTACCAACGTTCAAAATAGTCATTTAGAGGAAAGAAGCATTCTCAAAACAGTAGAAAATAACGTAATAGAAGACCAAAAATCAATTGCACGGTTTATATCTTAGCTTCTTATCCATAGTTTACTTCGTGAGACTGCTATCGATTGCGAAATTAAGTTCCGCTTCTAGAGCCGGCCTACTTCTGTACCTCAGTAGGCCAGTGAATCCAACACAGCTTACCTATTCGATGAACCAAAACTTTGTTTAATTCGCATTTAGCATGGTAACATCACGCCGAATACGAATTTAGCCTAATGAGACATTCTCAAAATAGCAGAAAGGAATTATAAGTAAATCAAGAGGCAATTAAACTGTTTATAGATGAGCATCGATTCTATATTGTGTTTCGTGAGATTGATCAAGATTCCAAAATTGAGTTCCGCTATTCGAGATAGCCTATTTTAATACTTCAGTAAGCCGGTGAAGCAACCGGGTTATTAATTTGTCGACAGTATCACTTTTACAATGTTCACTCAGCGTGTTACAGTCATACCGAATACGCATTTAATCTAATGAGGCTTTTTTAACAAGTAAACAAAAATTTAGCAGAAAACCAAAAGTCAATAAAAAATATCTTTTCCAGAGTTTGTTTCATGAAATTGCTCCGGTTTGCAAAATTGAATTCCGCATCACGAGCTAACCATTTTCAGTACTCCAGTGGGCTAGTGAAACCAACTCTGCTGACCCATTCGACGACAATATTCGGTGTTTAATGCTCACCAAGCGTGTTACCATAAACTGAATTACGCATTTCAACAGAGCATAACCTAATGTACTGGAAAAACAGAAATCATTTTATGTCATGGTTACTGTCTGAATATACTGGTTAATTGACTCAAGGTGATTAAACTCTAACGCATATATTTTATTCCCGTATATCCGCCTTGTCCTAGAGCTTTGGCAAAGTCTAAGAATGAAAAACCTGCATCGGTATGTTTAACTGCTGTTAGTGCTCCAAATTATGTAAACGGTGAGTTTGTCTTTCCATATTTCATTATGACGGATTTGATTTAAACGACATGGAGAATAATTTACGCGATGCCTTGTCGCTTACTTGAACAACAGTAAACAAGCAAATGGATACCTAGTTATTTTAAAAGTGCTATATTTTTCTCTATATTCTAATGAAAAATGATACATTTTTCGTAAAATTTGTTTGATTTTATTCATTTTCCCCCAATTTCAGAGCCTGTGAAGCGACAAGATTTGTATAAGTTTTTGATTGACACCGATTTTGACAACATAAAGGCGAAGGTACGTCCTTTTTTCGTGTGAAATAACAAACTCCTCCTTGTTATAGCAGATTGAAAGAACTATCAAATTACATGAATACATCCAGGTTTTAACTTATTAACTGCTATTGATAACATTCGTTTCATTGATGAATTTAGTGGATCATTCAATCAACATATGTCCGGAAAATATACAGTTCGAACGAATACTCGCAATATTGTTGAAATAATTTCAGTGTACAAAATTATAATTGGTGACTCCAAATATAGGTAATTACCAAAAATATCAACGTTTTATGATGATGTAAAATTCGTAGAAACGCTGATAATGCTTTTGACCTGGGTAAACGGCACATTTCAATTAGAGACAATAGCTGAAATTTACTTTTATTAGTAGCAGCGGTCATCTTACTACACTTATTGGCTGTAGACTTTAAACATCATTGTAATTCACCAAAATAAATGTTAAGTAAAAGGTAGTAGACTAGTTGCAGCTGCTTTGGACTATTAATCCAATTAGCTCTGAAGCCGCCCGTCCTTTCTCGGCGAAGCAAATCTAGAATCATTAAATCGGGCGAAAAGTTGGTTCTACTTTTCGTCACTGAATTATAGTAAATAACTGATTACAACTGCCATCATCTTGTTCTTTTTATGAATGAATGGCTTTTTTTGCGTGGTTCACATTGTTGATAACTATGCGACGAGATCCATTAATGACGGACACAATGTACGAATCGACCTGCTTTGTCATTTTCATTTTTCTGTGCGATAATCCTTACGTCCGTCAGAAGAACGGCGATATTTTTGCATCGGGAACTGATCTAAATGACAGCTTATGCAATGTGCTCGGCAGACCACCATAGTGGGTTGTTTGACCTATTGTTTAGGCACATGAACATTCCTATCGCTCGGCGACATGATATAATTTATTTGTTGCTTAATTACGCCATACCGTATCAGTACGCCAAAAAAAACTTAAGGAACATGTACTTGCGGAAATCTGACAGCACACAGAATCCCGCGAAAACGCCCGGGACTCTTACATTTAATCAAATGAACAAGGGTTGCGCGGGCGGTGATAACTATTGCTTCATTAAAGGTTGCGATCTTGATATAAACACCTGACCCCTTATGTACAATTATTTGTCAGTCCAGAGTTATCATTGTATGGCGTAGAAAAAGCAATTCATCCAATAGACCGGTTTCGTCCTTCTTGGGAACTCATCATGTACTGGCCAGAAATTGCCGTGGACAGGGCTCGACCTGGGCACGTTTATTTCGGTACCTGTTGCTCTAACTATTAAGTCACCCTACGGCACACTACACACAAATTTCAGTTATATACTAACTAGTTTTTTGGTTAGCCATTCTTTAAGGTGGAGCCTATATGACATTTCTTTAGAACCAAAGTTCCAACTGACCATCCACAATCTTTCATTATAGAAAAGACGCCACCCAACTTGGGAAAGTGGTATTTAATTAAAAAGAATTATATAATTAAACGAACATTTGCTTAGCGCGCGTTGATAAAAATAGAATTAATCAAAGTTGCGATCTTGTTATAAACATAGAAACATGAATTATCATATAACTGAAAATCGTGTGTAGTGAGCGATAGGATGGCTCAGTGGTTAGAGCAACACGTTCCGAAGCAGACGTATCCAAGTTTGAGCCTTCTCTGCGTCAAAATTATGGACAGTACGTGATGAGTTTCTAATTAGGACGAAACCGGTCTACTGGAACAATTGTCTTTTCTACATTATATGTTTAATCTATAATAACAAATGTGTGTATATTATTGCTCAGGTGTTTAAATCAAAATTGCAACCATGATTAGATAAATTTTTAAATTCAATCGCCGGTATGCCACTTTCAGTTATCTGTCATATATCTATTCAAAAATGTGCAAGAAAATGTTTTTATTTACATTGGGCAGAGAAATATTTTCTCACATTGAGGACAAATAAGATAAAGCATTTAATTAAATTGATACCCTTTCCAAGTGCAACAATAAATAGATATTTTATCAGATACAAGAAACGCCTCTTTCTAATTTCCTTCACAAATATCTACAAATGAACATTTCTATATGTAAATTAAAAGGCAAAAAATAGAAAAATGTAAACATGGAGAGAGTGTGAAATAAGAAAACAACCAATCAATTGTGTGCGTCAACATCAGTTCAAGCTCAATGCCTGAACATGCTTCTTCTGCTTGCATAAATCCGGCTGCAATTTGTTTATCCATAAGGCTTCGTATGTGGCTAACTCCCTTTTGTTATTGCATTTAGTAATTATTTTAAATGCTACGTCTGGAGAACATACGTGCGATGTTTCGACGATGTGTTGCGCAATTGCAGACGTGTATTCACCATTTGATTTAAAACAGGCGTTTAAGTTACAATGTTCTCTCATTCGAGTAATTAACTGTCTGGTCGATCGGCCTACGTAAGTTGATCGACAACTTGCGCATGTATATTGGTAAATAATATTTGATGTCGACATTAACGGCTGTTTCTCTTTGATTGCTGGTAAAGGCAAGTGTGTAACCTTAAATAACACTCGTAGTTTAGCTGCATTAAATGTGCGTGTTAATGCCGCTTCAACTTTCTTTTGTGCCATTCGGGAAACTGCATCCCCTTAAATGGGATGTTCAGGTAGACTGTTTTCTTTTCTGGCCCGTAATACGTCTGTTCTGTTTACTTCCCTTTTTAATAATTGATTCAATTAATTGTCTAGGATAGCCATTAAACATTAAATCGTTAATTGCTTTATTATATTCGCTGTCTTATGAATCTTGACTAACCAATCTGGCAATTCTTGAAAAGCAGCCACGAACTGTTGATAATTTATATTGAAACGGCACAAAACTGCTGTAATGCAAATACTGTGCAGACCAGGTTGGTTTATGGTAAATTGTTCTATTTAATTTACTATTAGTTTCTTTCTTTAATAGTACATCTAAGAAAGACAGACAATCATCTTTCTCGTGCTCTGACGTGAAACCGATATTCTTATGTGCTTTGTTGAAACATTGAAGCAATGCTCGTGATTACGACCTGTACTTGAAGACAAGGAAAATATCATCAACGTACCGTATATATTGAGCACATTTACTTATGTCACTCCTTAATGATGTGTTCTCTAGATGACCTAGAAAAATCTCAGCCAACACTGAAGAAAAGGGGCTCACCATTGCCACACCATCAGTCTGTTTGTAGATGCTTCCATTAAAACGAAACCGTGCGTCTTTCGTACATAATTAGATAAGCTTGCGTAGAGTGTGACCTGGCACGGACGATGGTAATATGCTGTGTTCTACCGCTTTGACTATAATGTGAATGATTTTATTAATTGGAACAGTTGTAAACAAAGACGTAACATCTAAATATAGCATAATCTTATTTTTAACATTTATATCTTGAATTTTGTTTACAAACTCAAAAGAATTGGTAACCGAAAATTAGGTAATATTTAGCCAGTCCTTGAACAACATAACACGTCAACGACTGGTTTAATATAATCGGATTGGTGTTTACTTCACGCTCGCAAACTTGATTATAAAAATTCTTACCACCACCAGCGCAATCAATTATTGTTTAATTAGCTAAAAGTTTTCGCGATGGTTTAATTGTACAAACTATCCATTTAGTCAATTCATGAAACGGAGAATTAACCATCGATAATATTGACATCATAGGACACGCCTCATAGGCAATCAATTGTGTGCGTCAACTCCAGTTCAAGCTCAATGCCTGAACATGCTTCTTCTGCTTGCATAAATCGGGCTGCAATTTGTTTATCCATAAGGCTTCGTATGTGGCTAGCTCCCTTTTGTTTTTGTATTTAGTAATTACTTTGAATGCTACGTCTGGAGAACATACGTGCGATGTTTCGACGATGTGTTGCGCAATTGCAGACGTGTATTCACCATTTGATTTAAAACAGGTGTTTAAGTTACAATGTTCTCTCATTCGAGTAATTAACCGTCTGGTCGATCGGCCTGCGTAAGTTGATCGACAACTTGCGCATGCATATTGGTAAATAATATTTGATATCGACATTAACGGCTGTTTCTCTTTGATTGCTGGCAAAGGCAAGTGTGTTACCCTAAATAACACTCGTAGTTTAGCTGCATTAAATCTGCGTGTTAATGCCGCTTCAACTTTATTTTGTGCCATTCGGGAAACTGCATCTCCCTTAAATGGGATGTTTAGGTAGACTGTTTTCTTTTCTGGCCCATAATACGTCTGTTTCTGATTAATTCCTCTTTTAATAATTGATTCAATTAATTGTCTGAGATAGCCAATAGACATTAAATCGCCAATTGCTTTATTATATTCGTTTTCTTTTGAATCTTGACTAACCAACCTGTCAATTCTTGAGAGGCAGCCACGAACTGTTCATACTTTATATTCAAACGGCACAAAACTGCGGTTATGCAAATACTGTTGTTTAATTTACCATTAGTTTTTTTCTTTAAAAGTACATGTAGGAAAGACAGACGATCATCTTTCTCGTGCTCTGACGTGAAGTCGATATTCTTTAGCTTTGTTGAAACTTTCAAGCTGTGTTCGTGATTGCGACCTGTTCTTAAGGACAAGAAATATATCATCCACGTACCGTATATATTGAACAGATTTACTTATGTCACTCCGAAATGATGTATTCTCTAGATGACCTAGAAAAATCTCAGCCAACACTGAAGATAAGGGGTTCCCCATTGCCACACCATCAGTCTGTTTATAGATGCTTCCATTAAAACGAAACCGTAAGTCTTTCGTGCATAATAAGATAAGCTTGCGTAGAGTGTGACCTGGCACCGGCGATGGTAATATGCCGTGTTCTACCGCTTTGGACTATAATGTCAATAATTTTATTAATTGGAACATTTGTAAACAAAGAGATAACATCTAAATATACCATAATCTTATTTTTAACATTTATATCTTGAATTTTGTTTACAAACTCAAACGAATTGGTAACCGAAAATTAGGTAATATTTGGCCAGTCCTCGAACAACATAAAACGTCGGCGACTGGTTTAATATAATGGGATTGGTGTTTACTTTAAGCTCTTACCACCACCAGCGCAATCAATTATTGTTTAATTAACTAATAGTTTGCGCGATGGTTTAATTGTACGAACTAACCATTTAGTCAATTCATGAAACGGAGAATTGACCATTGATAATATTGACATCATAGGACACGCTTCATAGGCAGCATTTGAATTACTATTTGAACAAACACCAGACTTTGATCCTACCAGTAATGATTACAAAAATTGGTTCAAGACTACATTAGTTGATCAGGCTTCACATTTGAAATCGTGTAAATGCACAGAACAGCATGGATTGACCAAAAAACATCTAAATGCGCTTAGAGATATCAGCAGAAATGCAGACATCAAAATACTACGCGCTGATAAAGGCAAGAGCGTAATTATAATGGACAAATCTGACTACCTACAAAAGATGGAACATTTTTTAAAGGACAACACAAAATTCAAGCGTCTAGACGATATATTAGATGAAATAGACAAATTGGAGCGTAAAGTAATAAATAAAATTACGATCTTGACAGATTCCGGTTTAATTGATGAGGCCACTGCACAAAAGCTCAAGCCAGTTGGATCATCTACGCCAACAATGTACGGATTACCAACAACAAACAAAGAGGTCGTCCTATGAGGCCAATTTTATCAATGGTAAATTCTCCGTTTCATGCACTAGCTAAATGGCTAGTTCGTTTACTTGAACCATAGCGTCTTGTAACAAGCAATGGCCATTGTTTTACGAGAAAATAGCAACAAATTGGAATTGGCATTTATCATTTTAGTATTACTTGAATGAGTGATACACTTGCCGCTAATTATCTGTAGCATATTTTTTCTTAGTTTTAAACAAACGCCCGAAAACATACACACACATAAGCGTGGCATACGCTTATCCCATGAATCGTAAGATGTTAAATCTCTGTAATTTCACTGGGATGAGTGTACAAGTGCGATATCTGATTCCTCCTCAATCAAAAACGAACGAGAACACACACTGGCATGGTGTACGCTTATTAAGTGATTGTCAGTGTTTTATATTAAATCACTGTAATTTAATTTCATTGAATACAGATGCAGAAACATACACAAACAAGTTTGGAAAATGCGCAGTGCTGTCCTTCTTAATTGTAATCCTTCCGACTTGATAGCACTCGCAGGTCGGTAAAATTTTGAATCCTTTATATTTACAGATGCACCGATTTTGGGCATTGATTGATGGGATCTCGTTTGTCCCTTCATTTTGAAGCTTGTCTGAAAATGTCATTGAAAGCAGATTTTTCCGTATTTTTTCCCGAATTTTCTGGACTTCATTTCCAGCCCCATCTTCAGGGTTGATATCGTATTCACATTTGCCACAAGTTGGTCTTTCCCTGTAAGTATGGTGTCAACCCTGAAGATGGGATTGGAAATGAAGTCCCAAAAATTCGGAAAATCTCGTTTCAACGTCAATTTTAGACAATCAGCTGATAGAGGGCTTCATATTGAAGGGACAAGGGAGAACTTATCAATCAAGCCTAAAGTCAGTGCACCTGGAAATGTAAAGTATTCAAGATTTTACCAACCTACGAATGCTATCAATTTTCCTGCACAAGAAAAAGGCGGAGAGATTACAAATTTGGAATTATGCTTAAGAGATCTAACAATAAGTATTAATGAGAGAGTTTAAACCAAATTTTTCACTTGATATTTTGATTCTCAAATTGATTGTTGGATGTGCTTTCTGTTTAGAAACGACTCCAAATCCGGAAGTGGAAATATTAATCAGGGAGATAGTAGATACAAATACCTTGTTGCGCCGAACTAGGATAATGTAATTAATCTACGTACTGTTGTGTAACGTTTCTGCACATAAGCTCAAGCCAGTTGGATCATCTACGCCAACAATGAATGGATTGAAATGAACATTTATATAATTAAACGAACATTGGTTGCGCGGGTGGTGATAACAATTATTATAATCAAGGTTGCGGTCTTGATATAACACCTGACCCATTAATTATTTACATATGTCAGTATAAACTAAGAATTGTATAGTGTAGAAAAGGCAATTCATCCAGTAGACCGGTTTCGTCCTTATTGGGAACTCATCAAGTACTGGCCAGAATTTGCCGCGGACAGGATACGAACCTGGCCATATGAGCTCCACCTAAAGGAAAAATTGACTAACCAAGTTACATTAGTTAGTATATAACTGAAAATTGTGTGTAGTGTAGTGTGCGGCAGGATAGCTCAGTGGTTAGAGCACCAGATTCCGAAGCAGACGTGCCCAGGTTCGTATCCTGTCCGCGGCAAATTCTGGCCAGTACTTGATGAGTTCCCAATAAGGACGAAACCGGTCTACTGGATGAATTGCCTTTTCTACACTATACAATTCTTAGTTTATACTGACATATGTAAATAATTAATGTATGGATTACCTAAAACACAAAAATGGTTGTTTAGTTCGTTTACTTGAACCATTACGTACACTACTAGGTAATTATTCGGTTGCCGATTGGTTTGAGTTTGTAAACAAAATTCAAGATACAAATGTTAAAATCAAGATTATGGTACCTTTTGATGTTACTTCTTTGTTTACAAACGTTCCAATTGATGAAACTATTGACATTATAGTCAAATCGGTAGAACACGATATATTACCATCGCCGGTGCCACATCACACTCTACGCAAGTTTATATTATTATGCACGGAGACTTACGGTATCGTTTTAATGGAAGCATCTATAAACAGAGTGGTGGTGTGGAAATATTTCAACATAACACATAAGAATATCGGTTTCACGTCAGCACGAGAAAGATGATCGTCTGCCTTTCCAAGATGTAATATTAAAGAAAGAAACTAACAGTAAATTAAGCAGAACAATTTAACCTAAACCAAACTGGTCTGCACAGTATTTGCATTAAAGTAGTTTTTTGCCATTTAAATATAATATATCAACAGTTTGTGGCTGCCTTTCAAGAATTGACAGGTTGATTAGTCAAGATTCAAAAGACAACGTATATTAAAAATAAAATTAACTATTTAATGTCTAAAGGCTATCCTAGACAATTCATTGAATCATTTATTAGAAGAGGAATTAAACAAAAAAACAGACATATTTCGATACAGAAAGGAAAGCAATCAACCAGAACGTCCCATTTAAGGGGGATGCAGTTTCCCAAATAACACAAATGAAAGTTGAAGCGTTATTAACACGCACATTTAATGCAGCAATGAAAGAGAAACAGCCATTAATGTCGACATAAAATATTATTTTATCAATGGTCAATTCGTCGTTTCATGCATTAGATAAATGTTTAGTTTGCATATCTGAACCATTACTTAAACTACTTGGTAATTATTCGGTTGCCGATTCGTTTGAGTTTGTAAAGAAAATTCAAGATATAAATGTTAAAAACAAGATTATGGTATCTTTTGATGTTACGTCTTTGTTTACAAACGTTCCAATTGATGAAACCATTGACATTATAGTCAAAGCGGTAGAACATTATATATTACCATCGCCGGTGCCAGGTCACACTCTACGCAAGCTTATCTTATTATGCACGAAAGACGCACGGTTTCGTTTTAATGGAAGCATCTATAAACAGACTGATGGTGTGGCAATGGGAGCCCCTTATCTCCAGTGTTGGCTGAGAGTTTTCTAGGGCATCTAGAGAACACATAATTAAGGAGCGATATAATTAAATGCGCTCAATATATGCGGTACGTGGATGATATATTCGTTCAAAATTTCAACAAAACACAGAAGATAATCGGTTTCCCGTCAAAGCACGGGAAAGATGATCGTCTGTCTTTCCCAGATTTACTACTAAGAAAAAGAAACTAATGGTAAATTAAACAGAAAAATGTACAATAAACCAATATGGTCTGCACAGTATTTGCATTACAGCAGTTTTGTGCCGTTTCAAAATAAATTATAAACCGTTCGTGGCTGCTTTTCCAGAATCGACAAGTTTGTTAGTCAAGATTCAAAACACAGCGAATATAATAAAGCAATTAACGATTTGATGTTTAATGGCTATCCTGGAAAATTAATTCAATCAATTATTAAAAGGGGAAGTAAACAAAAACAGACGTATCGCGAACCAGATAACAAAGCCGTTTACCTGAACATCCCATTCTAGGGGGATGCAATTTCCAGAATTGCAAAAAGAAATTTTGATTGGTATTAACACACAAATTTAATGCAGCTAAACTACGGGTGTTATTTAAGGTCACACACCAGCCGTTACTAGGAATCAAAAAGAGAAACAGTCGTTAATGTTGACATCAAATATTTTTTATCAATATACATGCGCAAGTTGTCAATCAATTTACGTAGGCCGATCGACCAGATGGTTAGATTCTCGAATGAGAGAACATTGCAACTTAAATGCAAGTATGTATTAGGTTTTGCGAACCTAGTAACAAATTAGTTCAGTTGTGACCAGAAGGATAAACCAAAGGCAGCATGAACGGAAAGTATAATCTCATTCACATTCGTTTCGTGCTTACTGGCGACTCATCAGTAGGAGCCGGTATTACGCCCTTTAACCACTATATATTTGGTAGAAGAATGTGGAATAATAGGACGGTACAATCTCCTAGACGAATGTGTAAACCTGTAATAGTGAAGCTAACATAATCTAAAGTCAACGACAATACGACTTCAATGCTAACTCACACTATATAATATATATACCGAGTCTGTAAAGGATACTAACACTATGGCTATTGTGTTAGTAACTGATACCTTTTTCAAATCGATGAGTACCGGATACTAACACTATGGTTTCCGAGTCGGTACATGATACCAACCTGATGGATATGAATTTATGCTAAAGTTCACCCAAATTGAGAATTACAACAATTTCCGAACACCTGTTACTCCAGTTAAACCATACACTCTGGCCTTCATCGATATCAGTTATCACATTTCGCGGTAAGCATGACATCATTCAATTCAATATATTACAGTTAAATACTGTTTGTTGCGAAGAACTAATATATATGCAAGTATGTATTAGGTTTTGCGAACCTAGTAACAAATTAGTTCAGTTGTGACCAGAAGGATAAACCAAAGGCAGCATGAACGGAAAGTATAATCTCATGCACATTCGTTTCGTGCTTACTGGCGACTCATCAGTAGGAGCCGGTATTACGCCCTTTAACCACTATATATTTGGTAGAAGAATGTGGAATAATAGGACGGTACAATCTCCTAGACGAATGTGTAAACCTGTAATAGTGAAGCTAACATAATCTAAAGTCAACGACAATACGACTTCAATGCTAACTCACACTATATAATATATATACCGAGTCTGTAAAGGATACTAACACTATGGCTATTGTGTTAGTAACTGATACCTTTTTTCAAATCGATGAGTACCGGATACTAACACTATGGTTTCCGAGTCGGTACATGATACCAACCTGATGGATATAAATTTATGCTAAAGTTCACCCAAATTGAGAATTACAACAATTTCCGAACACCTGTTACTCCAGTTAAACCATACACTCTGGCCTTCATCGATATCAGTTATCACATTTCGCGGTAAGCATGACATCATTCAATTCAATATATTACAGTTAAATACTGTTTGTTGCGAAGAACTAATATATATGCAAGTATGTATTAGGTTTTGCGAACCTAGTAACAAATTAGTTCAGTTGTGACCAGAAGGATAAACCAAAGGCAGCATGAACGGAAAGTATAATCTCATGCACATTCGTTTCGTGCTTACTGGCGACTCATCAGTAGGAGCCGGTATTACGCCCTTTAACCACTATATATTTGGTAGAAGAATGTGGAATAATAGGACGGTACAATCTCCTAGACGAATGTGTAAACCTGTAATAGTGAAGCTAACATAATCTAAAGTCAACGACAATACGACTTCAATGCTAACTCACACTATATAATATATATACCGAGTCTGTAAAGGATACTAACACTATGGCTATTGTGTTAGTAACTGATACCTTTTTCAAATCGATGAGTACCGGATACTAACACTATGGTTTCCGAGTCGGTACATGATACCAACCTGATGGATATAAATTTATGCTAAAGTTCACCCAAATTGAGAATTACAGCAATTTCGAACACCTGTTACTCCAGTTAAACCATACACTCTGGCCTTCATCGATATCAGTTATCACATTTCGCGGTAAGCATGACATCATTCAATTCAATATATTACAGTTAAATACTGTTTGTTGCGAAGAGCTAATACTATGCAAATGCAGTAAGCACGAAACGAATGTGAATGAGATTATACTTTCCGTTCATGCTGCCTTTGGTTTATCCTTCTGGTCACAACTGAACTAATTTGTTACTAGGTTCGCAAAACCTAATACATACTTGCATATATATTAGTTCTTCGCAACAAACAGTATTTAACTGTAATATATTGAATTGAATGATGTCATGCTTACCGCGAAATGTGATAACTGATATCGATGAAGGCCAGAGTGTATGGTTTAACTGGAGTAACAGGTGTTCGGAAATTGTTGTAATTCTCAATTTGGGTGAACTTTAGCATAAATTTATATCCATCAGGTTGGTATCATGTACCGACTCGGAAACCATAGTGTTAGTATCCGGTACTCATCGATTTGAAAAAGGTATCAGTTACTAACACAATAGCCATAGTGTTAGTATCCTTTACAGACTCGGTATATATATTATATAGTGTGAGTTAGCATTGAAGTCGTATTGTCGTTGACTTTAGATTATGTTAGCTTCACTATTACAGGTTTACACATTCGTCTAGTAGATTGTACCGTCCTATTATTCCACATTCTTCTACCAAATATATAGTGGTTAAAGGGCGTAATACCGGCTCCTACTGATGAGTCGCCAGTAAGCACGAAACGAATGTGCATGAGATTATACTTTCCGTTCATGCTGCCTTTAGTTTATCCTTCTGGTCACAATTGAACTAATTTGTTACTAGGTTCGCAAAACCTAATACATACTTGCATATATATTAGCTCTTCGCAACAGACAGTATTTAATTGCAACTTAAATGCCTGTTCTAAATCAAATGGTGAATACGCCTCTGCAATTGCGCAACACATCGTCGAAACATCGTCGTATGTTCTCCAGACGTAGCATTCAAAGTAATTACTAAATGCAAAAACAAAAGGGAGCAAGCCACATACGAAGCCTTATCGATAAACAAATTGCAGCCGGATTTATGCAACTGGAAGAAGTATGTTAAGGCTTTGAGCTTAAATTGGAGGTGACGCGCGCGGTTGACTGGTTTCCCTTTATTTCACAGTCTCTCCATCTTTACATATTTCTATCTTTTTTTGCTTTTCAATTTATATATAAAGGAATGTTCATTTGTGGATACTTGAGAAGAAAACAATAAAGCGTTTTTTTATCTGATAAAATTTATTTTTCTTTTTGCACATGAAAAGTGTACTATGAATTTTATTATGGCTCGCATTTCAAAAGAATGATATATCTGTTTTCGGTTTTTCTAAGACCTGCACTGATCTGCTAGATGTTTCTGGTCGCGGTATCATATCTTACGCGGATGTGCAGCAAGTCTTGACTCTTCCAGCTAACTAGTGAGTACTTTTTTGAGTATACGTTTCTTAACCATAATAATGATTTTCAGTGTTACTGTGTTATTCGACGACTAGCTAAATAAAAGCTAAATATGGGATTGGCCTTTGCTTCAAGCTCACAAGCTTAATTTAAAGAATTGTTATTACTACTCGCGCAATCAACGATTATCTATGTGTATTACCTATATATATATATATATATATATATATATATATATATATATATATATATATATATATATATATATATATATGTGTGTGTGTGTGTGTGTGTGTGTGTGTGTGGACAAAGCTGGAGAAATTTATCATTATAGAAATTTTGCAACCGAAGTTTGCAGCCGAAGTTTGCAGCCAATTACAATGCATGCGAAGCTACTAGAGGTAGAGCCGCATATATAATTTTTCTTTCCATATATATGAATTCCGGTTTGATCTTCGCTATTCAGTTTGTCTTCATACTCCGATGATGATCAAGGAAGGTTAAAACGCGTCAGTACGTGTGACTGACGATAAGTCTGCTATGTTGTTCAACGACTGGTTACAAACTATGGGATTTGTGTTTACTTCGAGCTAGCAAACATTATCTAACGAATTGTTACCACCACCCACGAAATCAATGATTGTTTAATACGAATTTGTTGTTGAAAACTGATCAATCCTTTTAAGTTGCGCCAAACAAATTTGCAACTGAGAGTTTACGATATATTATTCATGCTGCTACTAATAGCATGCTTACGTTTTTAATTTTGACATTCCTAAATACATTCATCACAAGATAGGCAAATGTGTTGCTGCCGAAAAGTTGTTCCTGAATAAATTGATAACACGAAATTTTCTTTAAGATATTAATCTAACCAAACCTAAAAGTTCAGAGCCTCGTTGTATGTGAACTTAGTTTGATATGATTTTTCGAGCACAAATGTCGTGTTAAGTACGTAAAACGGCTTTAACCGCAATTATGTATTATTTGGAAATGTGAAGCCTAGCTCTTTAAATATATTTTCTTATTCAACATGGCTGTCAGGCGACAATTTGTTTAATTTGTTCAAAATTATAAAGCTAATATATCGTTAAATAAATAAATCATTATTTTCATATCCAAAGATGAAATAACATTATCAGAGAGAGAGCCTAACGCATCACTTTGTAGTTAAAGATGACGTAAGATTCTATTCTCTACTTGCGTTTGTTTTTCTTGTCAGTTTCCAACCGCTTAATCTTGACAAACCTCTTTGAAGCTTTACCAGAAGCAACTTTGGAAAGCATGCTTACAGTGCAGAGCTAAACTCTTTTGTGGAATTTAAAAAGAAAGAACAAGCGGTGTTAAAAATGTTTTGATTAGTTTTCTTTTTTGAAGGTTTCATTCTATCAAACGCAGAATAGACTCCATTAAATGGTTTTGCGTTACCTGGAAAAAAATACGAAAAGCATTAAAAATGCAGTGATAATTGTGTTGTCTAATACAAGAATCATATTAGAATATTCAAGAAATTATCTACCAATACCAATTCAAGGAACCAACTCACTACAAGCGATTTTTTTAATATAGTTTACATGTTTATTTGCATTAACAATTTAAATCATAATGTAATTAGATCCACATAATCGCCAACGAAATTAATAAAAGAGCCTTTTTAACTGCACCGATGGGAGGGAGCGAAATGTTTTTCGTAATAGCTGAGCAGGAATAGTCGAAACGTGCGACTAACGTTATTTTTGCTAAGTTGTGTGGTTTGTTAAATTAAAAGGAATTTGAGTTTATCTCGTGATTTAAAGAGTTATTATCACCATTATGCAATTAATTATTATTTAGTGATACAACTTAAATACTTGTGGAGAAAGGTGAAAATATTTTCAGTTTGTGACTGTATAGAAATTGTGCATCCGATATTTCCAATCAAGTACGTTATATAAGATTTAAAAGAAACATGTTGCGCGACAGGAAATAAACAATTTACCTGATTTTCGGTACGCAATCCGAAAATCAGGTAAAAAGTACGTTATATAACAGTTAGATACTGTTTGTGGCTGAGAGCTAATATATATGCAATTTTGTACTAGGTGTTGCGCACCTAGTAACAAATTAGTTCAATTATGACCAGAAGGATAAACCACAGACAGCATGAACGAAAAGTATAATCTCGGTATTACTGCCTCTACCCACTACATATTTGGGTTAGGAATGTGGGAAAATAGGACGTTTCATACATTCATACATGCATACATTGTATGCCAGACTACGAGGAGGGAGAGATGCATATCTCATTTTAAATATCTTATATACACATTGCCGCCTAGTCCTCGTTAAACAGTTTCACGTCGTGCACTGGTGATGATCATGGAAAGTTGAAACATGTCAGTACATGTAACCGGTGGTAATTTTGCTATTTTGTGCGACTGGTTAGATACAATGGGATTTGTTTTTATCTCGCGTATGCTAACTTGATAAAAAGAACTTTTAGCATTTCCCGCGCCATTAATGCTTGTTTATCAAAATACAAAGTTTAAACAAGTCATATTCAAAAGCGGAATAATTTATGTATATTTGAAGAAAGAACTGACAAAATATTGAGAATGACATACATCTTTATTTTTCCACGCTCCATCAACTGCTGACCCAACAAACTAAGTTTTTGTTTATACTCCATTCTGTAATTTTATCGAATTCTGTCTAGAATGCATTTTATGTCAATTTGTATTGTGAAAATATTAATCTTATCTAATCCTCCATGAATTTTCTTAAGCCCATATAGCGAGAATCTGATATGCCAGTAACGATGAGTATTGATGAATAAGATGTTTTTCGAACAAAATAAATGCCAAATTTTCCAGATATTTTTCTAATTCTCATACTATATTTGTATAATGAATAATCCTAATATACTTTTGATTTTTAAAGTTTATTTTTGTGTATTATGTACCAAGTTATAATTTAGTTCCTACACAACCAGGACACATTAGTAAATTTATCATTTACAAAATGGGATTTTCCACTGACTTGTGCTTCATACTTTCGGGCTAGTCGGCTGTAGGTTCCGGCACTATGCACTACGTCGATATTTAATTTGTCGCACATTTTTCGGTTTGTGTCATAGATTCTGCTTCATCTGACAAGTAACCAGTATTTAAATAAATTTTCATTATGAACGAAGCATTGTACAGTGTAGAAATGGCAATTCATCCAATGTCCATTTAATTATATAAATTTTCAAACAATATCACTTCCATCTGTAGCGTAATGTCTCTTCCATAATACCGGATTATGGGTAGTTAGTTGGAACTTTAGGTGTAAATGTATGCCTAATAGGCAAAACATAAAGGAAAGGCTAATCAACAAACATTAGTTAGAATATAATTGAAAATGTAGTAGTTAGAGCAACAGATTCCGAACCAGACGTGCCCTAGTTCGAGCCCTGTCCGCGGCAAATTTAGGAAACCCGTCTGCTGGATGGTTTGCCTTTTCTATGATATACAATTTTTAGCTTGTACTGAAAAATGTGTGTACATAATGGGTCAGGTGTTTATATCACGTTGACAACCTTGATCAAGGTAACTGTTATCAACGCCCGCGCAACAAATGTTCATTTAGGTAACCGTTGAACATTAAATTCAGGCTTCAAATTGTTTTTGTGTATAAATTGAAAATATTTGGTATAATTAAACAAACAGTGATTGCGCGGGCATTGATACCAATTATTTAAATTAAAGTTGCTAGCTTGATATAAACACTAATCCCATCTTATATGCATTTTTCGGCATAAAATAAACATTGCATAATATAGAAACGACAATTCATTTAATAGACTGGTTTCGTCCTTATTGGTAACACTTCACGTACTATCCAGGATTTGCCGCGGATATTGCTCGAACCTGGGTAGATCCGCGTCGTAGACTGTGAAACTATCCACTGAGACATACTGCAGCACGCCACATACAACTTTCAGTTCTGTACTAATTCAAATTTTCGGTTAGCTTTTCCTTCAAGTAAAGATTATATGGCATCTGTTTTGACCCAAACGTCATTATAGAACAGACGCAACGCTACCTTGGAAAGTTGTATATAATTGAACATTTACCCAATTAAACCATGAAACCAATTAATTTAGACAAGTTTGGCAGCTTCATATAAACACTAATCCCATTAGATCTACATTTTTCAGTACAAACTAAGCATGGTATAATGTAGAAAAGGCGCTGCATCAAATAAACCGTCCTCGTCCTCATCAGGAAATCTTCATATAATGCCTAGAATTTACTGCGGATAAGATTTTAAACTCGGCACATCCGCTGTTGTGTCTGTAACACTAGTCACTGAGCCACATTTCCGCACGCAACACACAAATTTCCGGTATATACTAATTCATGGTTTTTGTTAACCTTTCCTTAAGATGGGGCATATAAGACGTATATTTTGTCCCAAATTTCCAACTAGCCACCCACAATTTGTCATTATAGAAGAGAAACCAGGCTACCTGGGAAAGTGGTATTTAATTTAACCCTTTTATATTTGAAAAATCACTGATAGAGCAGGCGGTGATAACAATTATTTAAATCATATTTTCCAATTTGTTTTAAATAAAATTCCGATTTTATATACTCTTGTCCGTATAAACTAAGCATCGAAGGATAATTCAATCTGTAGGTTGGTCTCCTACTTTTTGGGAACTTTTGACTTACTGTCCAGAAATTGCCGCGGATAGAGCTCGAACACCAGCACATCTGCTTCACAATTTGTGACTTTAACCACTGCGCTACGCTGCCGCACACTACACAAAATTTTTGGTCTTATACTAAATAATATCTTTTGGTTAGCCTTTCGTTTATGTGGAGCCTATATGGCATCCATTTAGACCTGAAGTTCCAACTAACCATCCATAATCTGTCATTGAAATTTACATTTATATAATTTTAACGAAAATTTGTTGCTCGGGCGATGATAACCATTACTTTAATCAAGGTTGCGATCTTGTTATAAGCACCTGATCCATTATGTCCGTAAACTTGTCTAGTACAAGCTAAGTGTTGTATAGTGTGGAAAAGGCAATTCATTCAGTAGAAAGGTCTCGTCCTTCTTGGGAACTCATCTCAAGCTTTTCATAATTTGCCGCGGACAAGGCTCGAACCTTGGCGCGCCTGCTTCGGAATCTGTCACTCTAACCACTGAGCCACACTGGCGCACACTACACACAATTTTCAGTTATATTTTAATTCGTGGATTTGGTTAGCCTGTGCTTGAGGTGGAACTTCTATGGCCTCTATTTTGACTCATATTTTCAGTCATGTATTTATTAATTTTTGGTTAGCCTTTTCTTCAAGTGGAGCCTGTATGGTATCCGCCTTAATTAAGATTTCCAGATTGCTATAAACATCAATCCCATCATATTACATTTGTCAGTGTTAACTGAGCAACGAATTAAATAGAAAAGGTAAATAATCCTGTAGAGCGGTTTCGTACTTACTGGGAAATCACCACGAACTGTCAAGAATTTTCTGCAGATAGGATTTGAAATCCGGCAGGTCTGCCTCAGAATCTGTGACTTTAACCACTAAGCCATCCAGCCGTGTGCTACACAATTTTCTGTTATGTATTTATTAATTTTTGTTTAGCCTTTTCTTCAGGTAGAGCCTGTATGGTATCCGCTTTATATCAGAGTACTAACTGATCACACCCAATCTTTCATTACATAACAGACGCCACGCTACCTTGGAACGTGGTATTAAATTAATAATTTATATAATTATAGGATCATTGATTGTGCGGACGGTAATAACAATTATTTAAATCAAGTTTGCTAACTCGACATAAAATCCATTCCCATTGTATATACATTTTTCAGTATGAACTAAGCATTGAATGAAGTGGAAAACGCAATTTATCTTGTAGATATAAGATTATTACTTATTGGGAAATCTTTGCATAGTGTTAATAATCTTCCGCGGTTAAAATTTTAAACTCTTCATGTCTGCTTCGATGTCTGTAACTGCAGACTTTGAGTCACACTTCCGCGCACTACACACGTTTTTAAGTTATATACTAATTCCTGATTTCACTTTTCTTCTCCTTCAGTTGGAATCCACATGGCACCGCTCTTTATCCAAAGTTACAACTAGCTACCCAAAATCCGCTATTGGTACACTAATATCACCAGAAGGCCAAAAAAGCTAACATAAGCGTCTTATGTACATGATTTATTTAATTCGTATTTGCCGGATTGAAATAGGCACCAATCGTTTATTTTTACCAGTCGCACAACCTAGCACACGGACGGTAGCTAATTATTATGTAGTGTATGTGGTGAGATTATTTCTTTGTGCATCTAAATTTTATTTTCAGAGTTACGTTTAATATTTGAATTATTTTATAATGCAACTTATATGAATTTTGTCGACGCTGCCAGTCTTTTGTGACAGTGAGAGCATAGAAACTGTACAAAATATATTCCAATCAAGTACTGTTTACTGGTGACCTCTCGGGCTAACAGCAGCATCTATGAAGTTTATAAAATTATATGCAACTATATAATAAAACGAATATTGGCTGCGCGGGCGGTGATAACAAATACTATAATCAAGTTTGCGATCTTGATATAAAATCCTGACGCATTATATAAATACATTTGTCAGTTTAAACTAAGTATTGCATAGTGCGGAAAAGGAAATTCATCCAGTAGACCGGTTTTGCTCTTATTGGGAACTCATCATATATTGGCGGTTCAAGCCCTGTTCACGGCAAATTCTGGCCAGTACGTAATGAGTAACCAATAAGAACGAAACCGGTCTACTGGATGAATTGCCTTATCTACACTATAGTTTAGGTGGTATTGCGATTTATGTAAAAGGTTTTGCAGGGTAGCTGTATATTTATCGACGCTATGCTATTCCTACATATGCCTGGTAACTGACGCCGGAAGAAATGGGTTTCGTGGATCGTGCTTATAATCAGTCTCAATTTATCTCCCAGCGTCATAATGGGAGAAGGTTAAGTCGTAGTATCATACGTGTATTACGAACAAAGTTGCAAAGTAAATTAAAATTCCCTGTTAGTTAAAATTGACCGTGCTCTAGACGGCAACAAAATAGAATATTGTTAACACTAGTTGATATCTAGGCATAAAAGCAAAGTCTCATAAAATCACGATAAATAAATCCCGAATGTCTTAGCAGTGTAGTTACTGTTCACGGATAAACGATTAAAAACACAAAATATAAATCCCGGCTTTGACAGTTATAACACATTAATCCATTGCATGCTACAGGCGTATTACGCGCGGGTGTGTATTATTACTAAACAAAACCCTATAAATTACAAATAAAATTATAGTTCAAGAAATCTCAATTAAAACTGCTTGAAATAAACACAGATTGTTTCTAAAATCACAGTTATGAAAAATATTACCTAATACCAGAATTAGCATATGTGACCCTAAGGAAAACCGGATCTGTCGAAATTGAGATTCGTTGTGTTGTAACGCGGAGCCGCGCGTTACAAGAGAATTCTTAGTTTATACTGTCAAATGTACATACCTAATGGGTCAGGTGTTCATATCAAGATCACAAACTTGATTATATTAATTATGTACACTTTGCGGTTTGACCCTCGTTTTTTCGTTTTTGGCTTTGTTCTAATGATAATCATTAGCATTTGAAACGGATTAGTACACGAATTTGGCGGTAGCTTTGCCTTTCTCCGAGGCCTTTGTGAAGATTATTATTAGCGTTTATCTAAAATTTTCAAAATCAATGATTATTATGTTTCCATTTATTTATTCTATGCCGAAAAATATATCTAACATTTTGTCGTTTAGATAAATCTGTGATCATCAGTGCCGTCTGTCCTCGTCTTGTTCCACACTTTATATCGTTATCGAACATAGAAATAACCAACACGAACTGACATCGCATCTAAATAACGATTAGCCTATCAATTAAGTAATTCAGATTTATTTATATAAATTCAAACTTTGGCTGCTTCTTTATTAGCCTGTTTGTTTCATTGTACAAAATTATTACACACCAAAATCTACCACTATACATGCATGGTAAACAGAAAATACTGTATCACTTGCATTAAAGATGTGTCATCCATAAGTGAGTTACACTTTAGAAGATCATGTGAATACTATGTGTTAATATTAGCCTGACATATTGGCTACAAATGTGTAAGTTTAACACAAAAACCAATCGACTTAGCAGTTGATTCAAGAAAATACAATATCCCGCAGTGCATAGAACTAACAATAACGAAATTTTCTTGATTTGGATGAAATTACAAACTAACAAAAATAAAACTAAGATAATATAAATATAAGTTCTCTAAATGTGCTGATTAGAGTCAAAAATTAAAAAAACCTTTGAAACTGTCACTTCATGTTAGATAAATGGATAACCTTTTTATTATGTGGAAACACAGTGAGGGTGAATTAAATATATTCGTTGAAATAATTAATCCAATGAGTTGTTTGAAATTCTTGTTAAAAAGAGAGATAGATATTATTTTACAGTTCTGTACAATTTATAAAAACCGGTGACAATTTTGAAAGAGGTGTTTAAACCAAGAATACAAATATAGGAATCCTCGTGCACTGCAAATACCACCACAAATATCTAATGATAATATTGGAATTCTTAAGTCTTTAGATGATACGGAGCTTCAGAATTTGCCATTCTTAACATAAAAAAGATGCATTTTAAAAATAATGTAAAGGAATATTTCAATTAAATGATTGACTATCAAAATTAATAGAATCAGTGATGAAAGAATTTATTTAAAAAATTTATTTTGAAACTCATAAAACGAAAACGCATGGAAATAAAGTTGATTGGAGATTAATGGTCATAACAGATTCTAAATCTGGAAAAGAAATGAAAGATTTCGTTTTGAAATTTGGAGTTAGAAATTTTTTTTTTAAAACCACGTACATTAGGCAGTTTGATTCCTGATTTAATCGAAACTACCGAAACATTTAACACAAACTGTGCTTATGAAATTTATTGTCATGCTTGAAATCAAGTTTATTTTGGAGAAACCGTGCGGTCGTTTAAAATGAGAATAAGAGAACACAACAGCTACATGTAAATATCTTCACACCTATCCCAAGCAACTGGCCATACTATAAACTGTGATGGATACAAACGAACAAAAACTTGCCGACGTCTATTTTTAACAATATTATATAGGGAATCGCATGAAATGAAATCTAGATAAACTGTGATGAATGCGACATTGGTTGAAAAACATTAGGTCCGATAAACAGTGCAAATCGTAGGGAATGCTGTTACCTGAATTCGTTTTAATATAACAATAATTGATTGCGCGAGTGGTGGTAACAGTTCTTTAAATCAAGTTTGCGAGATTGAAGTAAACACCAATCCCATTGTATTTAACCAGTCGTCGAACAACATAACAAAACTACCGCCAGCCGCAACGCACTGACGCGCTTCGACCTTCCATGATCATCATCAGAGTACGACGGCAAACTGGCTATCGAGGATCGAACCACATTGAATATATATGGAAATAAAATTTAGATATACGGCTCTCACCTCTAGTAGTCTCGCATACATTGAACTTGACTGGAAATGTCGGCTGCACAATTTCTATGCAGTCACTAACATTAACTGTTTGCAGCTTTCGCCACATATGCATATATAGGCAACACAATTTAACAAAAAATGAATGCGCGGGTGGTGGTAACAGTTCTTTAAATCAAGTTTGCGAGCTTGGAGTAAACACCAATCCCATTGTATTTAACCAGTCGTCGAACAACATAACTAAACTACCGCCAGCCGCAACGCACTGACGCGTTTCGACTTTCCATGATCATCATCAGAGTACGACGGCAAACTGACTATCAATATAGGTTAAATTATGTTCTTGCATGAACTGCTAATTCTACTCGTTTGTGGTTTAATATTCACTTTAACTGTTAATGCATGCTATACGGTTCATCCTGTTTTTTATGCTCGAGTAGAAGCGATGGTGTGTGTATATGTATTCTGCTACAACTATACACATACAGACCAATAAAGGGGCAAAAATAATTTAAATTATTAATTTAAGATATCTGAATTAATAAAAATTATTCGATAAAAAAATCGGGATTTGGATAATTTATGAGTTTATGGTAGTGACAACGGAATATTATTAAAAGGAAAAGAAATGCCATTTGGCTGGGTCAGATGTTTTTTTAAGGATTGCAGAATGCAGGCGTCATAGTGGAGCGCGTTACGTTTTGCGATCGTGGGTTGTCGCTTTGCACTATAAAATTCGCAAAGATCCGATTGATCCCCATTTTCAAGTACGCAACGAGTTTGTCTTCGTTGTAGCTGGGTGCTGACACGACCTCCGAAGGCTTGAACATCATGCATACTAACCACTGGAGATGGGGTACGATCGAATCTTCGTTGACTGGCAACGTTTCGATTCCTCATATCCAGAATCATCATCACAATAGCAGATTTATTCAAATGTGGTAGCCTCGTCCCGAAAGAGTTATATTTATATTTTTTAATCTTTTGACTCACCAATGGTTGTAAACAAAGAATTGGTCTCAGTATCTAAACTCTAGATATACATATGCATGGAGCACATGAAAACACCTACTCAATATTATATATATATATATATATATATATATATATATATATAAAACTTTGCAAACCGTTTTGTGTTCCACTCTACGAACCTTTATCGGGCGCACGGTTTCGCCTGCATACCAGAGCTTGCAATCTGTGCAATGTATCGCATATACTCCTGATGTATTGAGGGGTTCTATTTTCTTTTTGGTTAGATAGTTTATTGCCTATACTATGTGATTGTCTTAAAATTGCTTTGATATTGTAATTAGCTGCTATTATTATAATTTTTCTGCTCAATTTTGAATCAGATAATACCATAATTTTGCGCTTTTCTAGTTTTGTTTCCTTATTTACTTGGTTTATTATATTACCTTTAAATCTCAGCAACAACTCCTTTGTTAACCTCTCTATAATAATCGTCGGATATCCGTATATTTTGGATATTTCCTTTAATCTCCTCAATTATTTATCTCTACATTTCAAATACATTATTCTAAGACTCCTTAATATCATGGATTTAAGAATGCCTATTTTCATTCCATATAGGCGGTTTGAGAAAAAATGCGAAGCATTCCCGAAAGCATCTTTCCCAAAAATAGCTCTTTCCAATATATATATATATATATATATACATATATATATATATATATATATATATATATATATATATATATATTGAAATCTGAAAAAAACCAACTTGAATGTCAGATACTGTTTGTGATGGATATATATATATATATATATTTATATATATATATATATATATATGAAAGTGTGTATTAGGTATTGAGCTCCTATTAACAATTAGTTCAATTAAAGACAGCAAGTTAACTCGGTAGAAACAGTGTGAAAGCCAGTACGACGCTCAGGTTAAGACTAAATAAAGAGAAAAAGGAAGAAATATTAATGACCAACTATAGGTAACCTACATGATATGCATGTTCCTAGGTTAACCAACTTATAGAAGTAATTTTATATAAATATATGTCCATATATATAAAATAAATCATTAATCAATATATATATATATATATTTTACATGCCTTATAAAAATTATAAAATGCACATATACAACTGATATATAATTATGCATATGTATAAAAAAATATGAGCTTAAATCTGCCATTTTGCTGTTTATGTTTGATTAGAAGCCCGAGGATTGTTTTAGGAAGAAAAAACAGAAACGTCGCCAGTCAACGAAGATTAGATCGTACCACATTTCCAGTGAACGATGTCAAAGCCCTCGGAAGTCGAATCAGCATCCAGCCACAACGTAGACGAACACAGTGCGCACTTGGGAATGGAGATCAATCGGATGTTTGCGAAAGTGATAGTGCAAAGCGACAACCCCCAATCGCAAATCGTGACATGCTTCATCTGTTTGAGTGTTAGTAAATGTTTTCGACTGAAAATGAATAGTCGCATAAATTAATCATCATAAACAGTGCAAATTTTGTTATAAATAATTGCCAATCCGGATGTTTAGCTATGTTTCAAAGCGGTAAATATTAGCGTACTTGTCTTATGTTCAGTTGATTAGAAATTGTCGAGAAAGGTTTTCTGTTGTATTATTTTCACTGTAATATGGTAGAATCTATTAGTTTTTGAAAGTTTTTGCATGTTTGAACTAGCAATGATTATGGCGAACCTCTTGTGTGTCTTAGAATTTTACATTTTGGAATAAATTGGACATAAGCTTAAACAATTTCATCTTGTTAAAATCTGTTCGTACCGTTCCCAATAAGTCTTGTCTTCTGGTTGAAACTAATTTCGATAATATCTTCATAATCGTGAAAGATATGTAATATAATTCTTTAAATCAAAATTAAACATTCATACAAATTCTCGTATAGTTTAGCTTGAAGTTCTACAAAGTCATGCATCAACATGATTCAAATCAACATTCAACTATAGACAACGTCAATACGTGTTTGAGTATTAAAATCCAACTTGCACATTACCTACGAAATTATTTTTCTCATAGAATTAAAATTGGTCTCCCACACAGATATTCACTTTTTGTGGAAATGAGAAGTTTTATTATTGTTTATTGCATGAAAAAAGGGGAATTGAAATTCACAGAAAATTCGACAAAACCGCAAAGGAATGGCATGAATTCACAGTGCACTTGGTAGTAATCACCAATAGACTAATAAATGTTTTTGTGTTAGACACGACGCATCGAATTAAAAGCCAATGATCGACATGAATCTACTTTAACTGATTATTATACGTTTAATTGTGTATGGCGGGCATTGTAGCACGTACGCAAACAGGAAAAATGTAACCATATCAGAGTCGGCATGAAGAGAGAATATAACAACGCCCACGAATGTGTATGCTTTCGCTCTTCACGACAAAACTGTTGATTTTTACGCTATTTGTAAAGCTACAAATTTTTGCTTAAAAGATTTAAACCTCTGCATAATTACATGAACTCAGTTGTGGCTAGCACAGATCAGGTCTATCACCACTCAGTCAGAAAGGTATTGCATTATCAGAGCTCTAGTTCAAGAAATGATCCAAGGTTTAATTTAAAATTGCTATCATGCAGCCACCAGGAAATGAGCTCTCTACACCAATACTTCTGGTCGCGTTATGATCTACAACGGATTAATGCACAACTTTACAACCAGCAGTGGTTTTCGTCAAGGCTGTCCACTTTCCCCCTTCTTGTTTGATTTTGTAATCGTTGCCCTTATGAACAGCACTCTTCCACACATTCAGGATGCAGGTGTTGAAGTTATCCCGGGCGGTAAAATAGACGATCTTGACTATGCAGACGATATCGTACAATTATTCGACAATCAAAATGCTGCTCAGGCCACCTTGAATAGATTAGCAGACGTCGTTCCGCCTCTCGGTATGAAATTCGCACTCTCTAAATGTAAGATACTTTAGCAAGATCAACCACCACTCACTCTAATTCTGTGACTGCAGAATAAATATCTAGATATAGTTGACAGGTTTACATATCTTGGGAGGTCTACCAATAACTTAGGCAATATGACAGACAAGGTGAGAATGACAATCTTGAAAGCTAGTTTAGCCGTCCCGAAACTTCGCCATTTATGGAGAAATGCGAGTATTTCACTCTGCCTTATAGGTCGAGTTTACAATACATCTTTACGCGCAGTTTTACTATACGCTAGTGAAATTTGGCCTCTTAGGGTTGGTGATTTTAGACGCCTACAGGCATTTAACCATCGTTGTTTGAGAAGTATAGCACATGTTGGTTACCAACAACGAATAACTAACGTTGACATCCGTAGACGCATTTTTGTATCTGCCAATAAGTGCTCCTCCTTAGAAAAACAAATAAGGCTCCATCAACTTCGTTGGCTGTGACGTTTTGCGTATGCCCTCAATTCGATTGCCCGGCAGAGCTCCGTTCTCTCATCCAGCACCAGATTGTCGTAAGAAAAAAGTTGGGCAGTTTTTGATACGGAAGAAACAGTTGAAGTCACTTACATCTAAATTGGATAGTATAGGACCCACCCGTCTGCCAGGATGGAGTCCACTTGCGCATTATATTACTTGGTTGAAAGTCCTACGCGATATGGCATCGAGTCGAGCTCAGGGGCGATCTTGTTGCAGATGTTTATTAGAATCATCTTCGAAGATTTCATTTCTTAGTAGGGTAGAGTTGGCTGCGAGGTTTGGTTTGTTTATAACATGATACAGTGAAAGCCACAAGGAAGCCGTTTTGCCGATGTTGCCTTGTCCAAATGCTGACTTAGCCATAATTTTGTTGTGTAGAGATTTTGCATGTATGTATTAGGTGTTGCGAACCTAGTAACAAATTAGTTCAGTTGCGACCAGAACGATAAACCAAAGGCAGCTTGAACGGAAAGTATAATCTCATGCACATTCGTTTCGTGTACCGAAAAGCTACATGGTACTAACACTATGGTTTCCGAGTCGGAACATGGTATCAACATGATGGATATCAATTTATGTTATAGTTCACCGAAATTGAGAGTTACAACAATTTCTAAACACCTGTTACTCCAGTAAGTCCATACATATCCATATTATATAGTGTGAGTTAGGGTTGAAGTCGCATTGTCGTAGACTTTATATGATGTTAGCTTCATTATTGCAAAAAAAAAAAAAAAAAAAAAAAAAAAAAAAAAAAAAAAAAAAAAAAAAAAAAAAAAAAAAAAAAAAAAAAAAAAAAAAAAAAAAAAAAAAAAAAAAAAAAAAAAAAAATTGTACCGAAAAGGTACACGGTACTAACACTATAGTTTCCGAGTCGGTATATAGTACCAACCTGATGGATACAAACTTATGCTATAGTTCACCGAAATTGAGAATTACAACAATTTCTGAACATAGTCTTAGTATCCTTTACAGACTCGGTATATATATTATATAGTGTGAGTTAGCGTTGAAGTCGCATTGTCGTAGACTTTATATGATGTTAGCTTCACTATTGCAGGTTTACACATTCGTCTAGAAAATTGTACCGTCCTATTATTCCACATTCTTCGACGAAATATATAGTGGTTAAAGGGCGTAATACCGGCTCCTACTGATGAGTCGCCAGTAAGCACGAAACGAATGTGCATGAGATTATACTTTCCGTTCATGCTGCCTTTTGTTTATCCTTCTGGTCACAACTGAACTAATTTGCTACTAGGTTCACAACACCTAATACATACTTGCTTATATATTAGCTCTCCGCAACAAACAGTATTTAACTGTGTAGAGATTTTGTTTGCCTCACTTTTGTTACTTATCCTGATAAATCTATTAATGGTAACTAGGTACTCTTTCTCTCTCTTTATCGTAGCTCTAACTAACAATTTATGTCTAAGTTATTATTTTTGTCGTTATTTATTTTTTCTCACTTCTTATGATTATATGGTATTGAAACATTAGTCACTTTCGGCTTTTGTACGGCTAAGCATGATAATTATGACCAGGAAGTGGAATTGACAACAAATCGAATTTAATTTACGTTACTGGACTAAATTTGTCCGATTATCTTTGTTTCAGCGAGCTTGTTGGTTTTAAAGTAATCACGATAACTAACATGGCTTCTTTGTAGACAGTGAAAATCACAACAATTTTATGATAAAGCATATGTATGTTTTAACGCAGTTTAATTAGCACATTAATTAAATTAATAGAAATGCACATGGTTAGCACTATTTGTATTCGCATTCAAAGTGAAGAATTGTTACACGTGGTGATTTCTCTGTTTAGCTCACTAGATGAAATATTTCCCGCCGGCGTGAAGGTAATCGCCAGCGACATGTCCTACTACAAACAGCTGTCAGTCATAAAATTCATGGAGATGGCCAAAGCTGGCGGTGCAGATCCACAGGTAACGTTTCTGCATACACATTAATAATTCACTTTATTCTTCATAACTTTTCGAACCTGCCACTTTTCGTGAGGTTAGTTAAAGCAAAGGAAGAAATAATTTTATTTAACTGACTGCTCGCAAATTCTATTGAGGTTAGCATAGGCGCCAGGCTAATGTTTACCGCTCGCGCTATCAAAGATTATTTTTAATGAAATAACAAATATGCACGAGGCGCAAGCTGTGCAGCTGTTTTGCTCGTGATCGCATAGGTATTTTGCAGCTCACACTTCCGGTCAAGTACAGGGCATGCGCGACTACTAGAAATGAGAGGCGCGTTTCTGATTTTCAGTACCTTTTGTATATCCATTCGCTAGTCAGTTTGCTTTCGTGATCTGCTTATGCTCATGAAACGGCAAATTGCGTCAATATGTGTGATTGACGATAGTTTTGCTATATATTGTCCGCCTAGTGTTTGTCTCTTGTTCGCGAACTTGATTTTTAAAAAAAGGGTTATCACCTTCTGCGCAATCAATGATTGTTCGATTCTAGAAGAGTTCGCCTAATACCGATTTAACCATGATCAAGTAGATAGAATAAACACCAGATAATTGGTTGACTTTACCAACGGAAAGAATGAGTGGAGTAGACATAGAGCATTAATCCCACCAAGTGAGCAAGTAAACAGTGTCCTTCAAAATGTCATTGTTTATAGAATTACTATTCGGATGTCCAATAGGAAGGAGGATATTGCTTTTTCGCAAGACGCATGATTTGGATCATTTCAATCAAACAACAGTCTACAATACACCTGATCTGCGTTTTGACTAACGCAGCTTTCATTGTTCCAGTAATTTTCTTTCATCAATATATTTCGGCCAAGCTTACCGTAGGCCTTCATCAGTTGCATTTCACGAAACAAATGAAATGCAACTGATGAAGGCCTTCGGTAAGCAAGGCCAAAATAAATTGATGAAATAAAATTACTGGAACAATGAAAGCTGCGTTAGTCAAAACGCAGATCAGGTAATTACAATTATTCCAGGGGCGCATCAAGGCAACTCCTTCAAGAAACAGTCTACAATCTTAAAGTTCAGTATCGTTTACTTAAACGAGCACACAGCTTCTGCCGAGATCGCTATTCATGATGGAGAGGTAGATTAAAATAAAAACAGACTAATCACAGTTTGTAACATGTATAGCTCTTAACAATGGACAAACACATTACTTTTCGATCTTGATATAAATACCTGACCCTTTGTGTACATACATTTGTCAGTAGTATGGTGTAGAAAAGGAAATTCATCCAAAAGACCGGTTTCGTACTTATTGGGAACTAATCACGGCGGGATCGATCAGAGTAGGTCAACAGTTAGAACACCAGATTCCAAAGCAGACGTTCCCAGATTTGAGCTCTTTCCGCGACAACTTATAGACAGTACGTGATGAATTCCCAATAAGGATGAATACGGTATACTTGATGAATTTCCTTTACTACAACCTCGATTAAATTAATTGTTTTCACTGCCCGCGCAAACAATGTTCATTTAATTATTTAAGCCAAACACATTGTTTAAAATTTACGACTTTAAACCTGGCAGTTTTAAGGCTCTTTGTAAAGGCGTAAAATTAAAAAAATTACACATCGCAGAAGCTGTTGGTCGTTCAATTATCTGTTTTTTCTGAAATTGAATACAAAGACAAATTTTGAATTTGAAATGGACATTAAAATATATCATTACTGAAAGAGTTCATCATAACATGTAATATTACTTGTAGCCTGCGTGAGCTGGTCCACTTTTATTTTTTTATTTAAACAATCGTTGTTTGTGCGGGTGGTGATATAAACTTATGAAATAAAGGTTTCGAGCTTTACATAGACACGAATCCCATTGTATTAACATTAGTCAGTATAAACTAAGCATTGTATAAGGTAGCAAATACAGTTCATCTAGTAGACCAGTTTTGTTCATATGGGGAACTCTTCAAATACTATATATATATATATATATATATATATATATATATATATATATATATATATATATATATATATATATATATAACTGCCTTTCTGCATTAAACAAGGCTTAGTTTATATTGACATCTACATGTATATAATGGGACTGGAGTTTATATCAAGTTGGCAACCTAGATTAATATAACTGTTATCACTACCCGCGAAACCAGTTTTCGTTTAATTATATTAATCACAGCTTGTCCTATCTAGACTTATTTATACATTATCGCCTAATGATAGTAAGTTCCCCACTAATCTCTAAGTATATGTTTGTCAATGAATGATCAACTTGCCTTCTGTTGCCATTCGAATGGAACCAGAGCAGTCCAGCTTAACTTTGTGCTCGTAATGATGAAGTTTTTTAATTTTTGACAAAATCTTGAATCTGCTGTTTTTAGAATGTTAATAGCTATAACTTATGACCACAAAGGCTGCAAATTTTCGAAACAGTACTCTAAACAGAGTTTAATAAAGTCTAGGTTCTCGACTTGGTTGTCCAAATTTTGTGGACAATAGTTAGATTGATAATCATCTTTAACGGGTAACTGTTGTGTCGTGAATCCACAAAATTTTGTAATTCCTTGTTTTGTCATAAAGGGTTTCATATATGTACTGGTTTTGCAAGGCTGCTTGAAATATTCCAGTGGGAAACACTTGTTTCTTCCACGCCTTGTCAATATTTTACATTATTTATTCTTCCTATTTGTTCTAGTGTTACGAGGTAGGTTAGCTCAAATATCGGCTTTTTAGACATTCTAATATTCTCATGTATAGCAAGATATCCGCAGATATGTATTCAATCTCAATTTTGGAAATAACTACAGCGTTACCGAAATCTCCAAGAGGTTTTTAAGAAAAATTTTTGTATCAAAGAACTTATGTCTGGTAATTCTGCGCTTCATAAAGTTAAACGCTAAATAATAAATTTAAGGACAGCACTATCTACGATAGACGCATGTTTACTGCTCATGTAATTGGTGTTCACGTACACAGTAAGTTTAACCAGTTCACCAGGCAACAAAAACCGCGCAGACGTCAGCCACTTGCGAATTCTGGTCGTAAAAATTGTCTGGTTAAAGCAGCAAAAAGCTACAAAATGTAATCTATAAACAAAATCATGATAGACAACTGCTGATAATATGCTACTATCTGGATGAATTAAGTAAGACCCTTCATGTGTAAGTGGCATTATAAGATGCCACCTAATCTGCCTCTGATAAAGCTACTAAAGCATAGTTTCCAAAGACTGGTAAGATCAAAAACACGATAAATGTAGGCTACAACTGATACAACGAAATATTACTTGGTGGTGTTGAAATTACATGAAAATATGTGTAGCCACGGTCCTTGCTAAGGCCAATATTAGCGTTTCATATTTGGAATTGCATGATAGTATCTGTGGTACTGCTTTGACCAATATGATTATAGTGCAAGTTGATTTGTTGACAAGTTATAATCATCATTGAATTAATTTAGGACTTGCATTTTCAGAATTATAAACCAGTTGAATTGCTTCTTCATGTTGTAAAACCGTGGATTACGTTACGAAACTATTCGTTAGTCCCACGCTATACGTAGCCTAGCGCTGAATATTTTTATATAAATGCAATGTGTATTACAATCAACTTCATTTTAAATTACACGCATTAGCCATTATTCAATGAAAATATTATCTGTATTTATTTACTACAATATTTTTATAGTTTCTATGTGTCAATCTTTATTAATTTGCTCAAAGTTTTACATCGTAAACAAAAATATATGACATAACACGTGCTTATTGATTTTTCCTGTAGTTCTCTTGATATTAATCATGCTCATATTTCTTTATTATCTAAAGCGATTTAAATTGTACGGCCTGTTAAACAACTTTTGTGTGCATGACTTTATTTATTAAACAAATTTTAAGTAACTACGCCATATTAGGCTACGATCGACAACGAAAATATCAACATCGCGAATAACAGCCTTTTCTATACGAGAGAAAGTTCGTTAAATGTATACCAATGCAGACTTTTTAAAGTGAAGAAACATAACTAAGCGCAGTACTTCATGTGACTTCGAAAGCGCCATTTTGATGCGAGTGCACGAACCTAGTTGTGTTTGCACAAATCTCAACAGCGCCGAACTATTGCGATAGCTCACAAATATGAAAGCATAGTTACACATCTAGGCTTAATTAATATTTAAAAGCAATTTTCTGGCATGTTGAATTTTTCACATGGCAAAAAATGTTTTGTAATAGACACACGAGCTACATTTATTCTATTTTGCTCAAACCGAACTAGCATGAGCTTCGACAAGCCTGAATCCAATCCTCTAGGCATATGCTTACACATGATTGTCCACGGGTGCAATTCCAATTCTAGATTACGTTAGATGTACATTGTTGTGGAATTTTGTCTTTCACACTAGGTAGCGAAAGTTTGGTGGTGGATGTTATCAAAAATAAATTATCAGCATAAATTTTGAACGTCAAAGACAATGTATTTATTACACAAGTCAGTATTAGCCAAAGCTGTCATTAAAGCCAAATCTGATTGAAATTATTTTTAGCCCAAAACCAGTTCACTTTCGTGTTTCCATTACTCTAACAGTTTCAGTCTAAAAATAAACTTGTAAGTAGATACTTTAAACACCATGTAATGTTTAATAGAGCATAACATTGAACTTTCAAATATAGAGAGCTTATTAAAAACAGTTTGTACTGAAGTAGATAATTTCGTCGGCTGTGCACAAGTTGCAGAACCGATAATTGGCTACAAAACATTGCACTTATCAGACTGAGACAGTTTGAGTTATGAAGATACCAACTACCAGATGAAATTCATTCACTTTGGTTGTCCAGTCAATGTTCTCGTGCATAACGTGAACAACAGTGACGACATCTACTGATTTAAGCATTGGCGATGGTCGGCTGTATTCACCCTTCGTGCTTAACTGAGTCTCGCTTTAGTCAAGACAATTTCATGTGCAAATATGGCCTAATATAAATTAAATAATAATAATTTTGGAATGCGAGCCTTAATAAAATTCATAGTACCCTTTCCATGTGCAAAAAGAAAAATAAATTTTATCAGATACAAGAACCGTTTCTTTCTCATATTCTTCTCAAGTATCTACAAATGAACATCTCTTTATATATAAATTAAAATAGAAAAATGTGAACATGGAGTGAGTGTGAAATAATGGAACAACCAATCGATTGAATGCATCACCTCCAGTTCCAACTCAATATCCGAATATGCCTTCTCTGCTTGCATAAATCCGGCTGCAGTCTGTAAATCCATGAAGCATCGTATGTGGCTAACTCCCTTCTTTTATTGCATTTATTGATTTTCTTAAATGCTACGTCTGAAGAACATACATTTGAGATTTGACGATGTGTTGCGCAATTTCAGACGCGTATTCACCATTTGTTCTCCAGACGTAACATTTAAGATAAGTACTAAATGCAATAACAGAATGGAGTTAGCCACATACAAAGCTTTAAGGATAAAAAAAACTGCAGCTGGCTTTATGAAAGTAATAGAAGTGTGTTCAGAAATTGAGACGGAACTGGAGGTGATGCACGCAATTGATTGGTTGTTCCCTTATTTCACATTCTATCTATGGTTACATTTTTTCTATTTTGTTTGGTCTTTCAATTTAAATATAAATAGATTTTCATTTGTAGACACTTGAGAAGAATATGAGGAAGAAACGGTTATTGTATCTAATAAAATTTATTCTTCTTTTTGCACATGGAACGGGTACTATGGAATGATAATAAAATCATTTGTAACAGAGTGATTTCTGTCGTAAATTATGTGCCGCTTTTTCAATTTTTTGAAACGATCAGGAACGTATACGTCTATTGAAGCGACGATTGGACAGAGTCTATGGACCGTGCTGGTGTGTGTTCGAGATGAACGGCTACTACTGGGGTGTCTATTCACATATTCCAGGCACAAATTTTGTCTTTAAATGCAAAAACACAATTCATGTTATTTATCAAAGTCAAGTGCCATTTAATTTTAATGCCTAAATATACTGATAAGAAATTTAACTTTTAACTATGAACTCTAATCATGGGTTTCCGTCTATTTCTAGTGAAATTAAATAGTGAAAGCAGAGAAAGAGCAAAATGATTAAACTGTCAATTTGAAGAACGAGAACTCGAATACAAAGCAATTACCATGACATTTTTTGTGCATCTATTTATTAAGCAGTGCATATCTAGTAGCAGGATAGTTAATTTAAGATTTAACAGGATATAATAAAGTCAGCATAAACAAAAAGAGCAATCCTAGTAACGCATAATATTTGTTCTTATTGATTACTCAACAAACGGATCCGACACCACGTCCTAGACCCACGGTATATGTGGTAAAGTAGTCTGAAAAAAATAGTTAATGTCTTCTCCTTGACGTACACTTAATAATGAAATATTTGTGTCAAATTCTCATATAATCAGTCATTGTGCCACATCAAATCCTATTCACATCACATAAACATGTATGTTGCCATTATTACCCAAGCAGGTTATACAATAAAAAATAAAATTCAAGAATCACGCTGATTTAGACTTCATTGAGCGGTCATCAAGAAATTTCCAGATTTACCGCGACCGGGGAATAGCCGAGGCATGCCCCAGATAGAGTGGCGTCTGTTCTACAAAATTCAGACCGGGAGTGCTCAGTTTGGACTTTTGGTCGAAAGCACTGCAAATTATGTTTCGCATTAAGGTAAAGCTGGCCAAAAATCATGTTGCTACACAACTGTAAATTGTATGTAATGATTATAGAATGTCTTTCGAATAATTTAAACCAACTAGCTACTTAACAACCTATATCCAATGCACAAGCTTACACAAGTTGTGTGTTCACAACCCCGAAAATACAGATATCATATTTGTAGATTGCTCATCAAAATTAACTATGATGTCAAAATTAGCAAATCCTAGTTTTAATATAGGTGTAAAGATAAAGAAATTTGAAAATAAATGGATTATAATAATGAAACCCAAATCAGAGAGACCGAACTTAGCAGCATGCAATGAAATTATTATCAATAAAATATAGGGTTGAAAAACAACTTTGACAACACGACCACTATACTTCGCCAATAAGTACAATATTGCAAAGACCTATGTATGAGACATGGATTTTTCAGTTTAAACGCAAAGGACAGAAAATAAAATTAATAGCGCATGGACATGCACAGACGGAGATCAGTTTATCACATTTTAGCTCCAGTTATTTCGTATACGCTCAGGCTTTCCAACGGACGATTCGAAGACCAAGGAGGGCCGCGTGGACTTATTGTGCCTATTATGATGATAATTTTGCTTCGGTGAATGGAATATAGTACATGATAGTCGCCTTTTCATCTATTTTCATTAGAGATTGTGCATAATCAAACGGAAAATGATTATAACTATTGTCAAAATGCAGGGGCGCATTTTTAAAGAATAAACCTAGCTGCATCACTAAAGCACCGAGAAGTTATATGATAATCCTGTCGGTACTACTGTTAACTAAAAGGCTTCCTTCTATAGTTCCAAAATTTCTATGACTACGAGCCTCAATTTAATTATAGGAACATGAATTAAAATGAAGTAGTCAAACATGTCAAGTTCACGATTTGAAGGTAAACAGAAATCCAATTTTTTGCAACCAGTCGCACTTCATGGCACAACAACCATCATTACCAGAACACGAAGAAACGCGCCAGTACGTATGTCTGACGGTACATTTACTATATTGTGCGACTGGTTAAATTATATTGTATTGGTGTTTATCTAAAGCAGGCACACTTGATTATAATAATTGGCATTACCACCCACGCAATCGATGTTTGTTTATTTGCGTAAATAAGACAATTTGACTTAAAACTGTAGTCTGTCTAATTGATTTACCACATTAGCTGATTGATTACAGCCGTTCTTCTTTAAACCCATATTACAAATTAACTTAGTTTTGAAGACTACGAATTTTAAATATGAGTCCTATGAGCAACGAATGCTTGTATTATGCTAATGTGGTCAGTGCACTACCTAAAATAATACATGTACAAAATAAATAGCACCATTTGATTGAATTTATATGAATTCCGTAAGTAAAATAAAAAACGATCTTATATTAAAAGTTTTCATTGCTTTGGAATTTATAATTAAGAATAACGAAACTCATTTTTTCAGCTACTCCGCAAAAGTATAAAGTTAATTAGAAATTAGAAATTCATTAGATGAACAATTTCATTGAGAATGAAATCTTAGTCTCAAACCTCGGCAATGTTTTAGAAACCAAAAAAAGCAATAAATTAGCATTATTACATTGAATATCATGTTTATTGTGCGACATAAATAGAGTCAAATGACATTAGCCATAAAGACTTACGCAGATTCCAACCGAAAATTCGTTTATCAGTATATTGATAATCAGATTTCTGTCTATCAATGTAAAGTATAGCTACTCTTTTATTAGCCTGTATATATATAACCCTGCTAAATTATATGTGTACACACAATATTGCCTCTATTATACATACACGGTAGACTAGAGACACTTTGTGTACACTATTTTAAATATATACCTTACACAGGTAATACTTTAGCAGTTTATGCAAATAAAAATCGTTATCTGAATTACAACATGTATATACTCAATAAAGTAATTTGGTTTAATGTACACTGATTGCGAAATTATTATCGTTAAGAAAATCAAAAATATTAAATTTCAAGTTGGTATTGTAATCAGGATCACAAGCTAAAATAACAGAAATATCTGTCCTAGCAACTTCACAAAAATCAAACAACAATTTGAAATCTAGAATTCGCTAGAGTAAATTGATGAACATGAAACCGGCATTTATTTAGAATCCCCAAAAATAGTATATTGGCGCCAATGCTTTGAATACCCTGTAAATTGTACAACCGAAATAGTATCGAATGACATCTAAATTTCAAACATTGAATTTGATTTGATGCCAAATTTAAGAAGAACGATTTAAGTCCATCATCATCATTATCATGTCCAGCCACACAAAAGTCAAAAGTGACTAATGTTTCACTGCCATACAACCATAAAGAGTGAAAAAAGAATATAAGTGAATTTAGACAAATTATTAGCAAGATTTACGAGAAAGAGAGACAGAGAGAGAAGGAATAGCTTACTGCTATGAGTAGATTTATCAGGATAACTCACAGAAATGATGCAAACTAAACCTCTCCACAACACCATTATGGCCAAGTTAGCATTCAGGCAAGGCGACATCAGCAATACAGCTTCCTTGCGGATTTCACTGTATCACGTCGTAAACAAACCAAACATCGCAGCTAACTTTGCCCTACTAAGAAAAGAAAGTTATGAAGATGATTCTTCTAAACATCTGCAACAAGATCACCACTGAGTTCGATTCGATGCCATATCGCTAATGGTTTCTAACCAAGAACTATGATGCGCACGAGGACCCCAAAATATCAGAAATTGGCGTTTAGGCAAAGAACTCTAGATAGACATCCAGCAGGCCTTAGCCAGTTTTATCGCTAGCCTTGGCATGACATTTAACAGTAATAAAGGGACACAAGTACGTCCTTGTAGGAAATTCTATAATCGATTGTGCTGTTAGCTGCTATCATTTGTCGGGCTAACACGGACTACCTCTTTTGTATCAAAATGTCATTTTCGATATCATTCACAAAATATTTACTTCTGTCTTCCTCGCTCCACGGATCATCCCAGGCTCTTATGGACATCGCTGTGCGAGAGAGACCGATTGCCGCATCTCTAAATATCATAGCACTGAAGTCGCATAACGAAGACTAATAACCAATTAATATCAACGAAGCATATCACATTGAACTCTTCAGTGAGGATAACTTTTAGAGGAATGGTATCGAGGTTGATGGATTCAAAATAACTTAAATGGAGATATCTTTTTAAATATCACTAAAAACGACAATTAAGTTTCCTTTAGAAAGGTAATTGCACTGGTAATGCGATGCATAACTTTGATATCTATAAAAATTTTAGTAACCAAGAAGATTTCCCACAAAAAATATTTATTAACTAAATGTTTGTGAAAAATGTTGAATGATACGAACATAACTCGGAATGACTCACATGCCGTTAACTAAATTCAAAGAGCAGAAAATGAATTGAATAACTTTACATATGATTTCTACCGTAAAGAACACCTAGACGAATGATATAATAATCGAAGTCAAATAAAATAAACACAAATTTGTCTGTGTGTAAGAGAGTTTATAAAAAACAAAAGTAAATAATTATAAAATTCCGTTAATATTTTAAATTATGGAAATTTTCGTTAGTCCTAATTAGTCTACACAAATTCTCCTGCAGTAAATATGAATTTTACTTATCAATCAATATCGAAAATGGTATCTTTTTAGCGATCTAAATCTAAATATATTGTTACCGAGGGTTAGAAATAAGATAATATTAACTTAATTTGAGAATAACTAAAAAACACACTTCACCGATATACGTATCCATGTATAGAACACAAATTTGATTAGACGATACCAAATCAGAGTGACCAAAGAGTGTAGTTCCTTAGTCGCAAGCTTTATTTGCTTGAAGGATAACAGTTACATAGAACTGTCAACAGGAAGGGCATGCGATAAAAGGCAGAGAACCAAGCATAAAAATCATTAAAGTTAGCCGACCCTTGTTAGAAAAATCAAGGATCCGGTTATTGAGCACATCCCTGTCACGCAAAACATAACTTCCTTCGAATCATGTATATGTTGAACATGTAAATTTCGTTGGTGTAAGTGAAATGCATGCAGAGCCTTACAAAAGCCAAAAGTGAATAATGTTTCACTTCCATATAACCATAAGTCGTTCATGGGTATATGTTGCCAGTAAAAGAAAACTAGGTCGCCCATTCCTAGTGAGGATGGTTTTTATTCGGTTTCCCTTCTTGGATAGTCTGTCAACCAAGGCCGATGTGCAGTTTCTGCCCAGATGCCAGTGGCCAAAGTTTACTTCAGCAGCTGAAACTTGCTCTTCGCATCTGGCATGCTTGCTCTCATTCCTTCAAACACATTTAACAGTAAGTTACTGCGCAGTTAGACCAAACTCACGGCTTCACATGAAACGGGATGATGGCTGTGTCCCTTTAGACCCGGCAAGTTTCATGCTACCATTCCCAGACTGACTAGCTTTTGCCCGCCGGTCGTCAGACCGGAATTTCTATGGCTACGGGCCACCTCTTCCCATTTAGCTTATTTCAAAATATGTTTATTTGCCAATGTTATATAACCAATCCATTTAATGTAAGTAAAATAAACTATAATGAATTCAAAGTAAAGATTTATCTAACTTATTTCAAAAAAATTTAATTAAGTAATATATAAATAACATAGATAGTTTCCAACTTCTAGAATATCTTTCTAGGTAAAAACTAAAATTGCAGTAAATTAAATTGTCGGCGGAAGGAAAATATCTAAAAGTGAAAATCATGTGACTTTTAAGAGAAAATACAGAAAAATATTGGAATGTCAAATAATGAATTAGTTACTGAAACCAAAATAGAAGGAATGAACAGTGTTCTGCTGTTTTTTTCTAAAAGGCTATTGCACTCGTTTCCTTAGTAATGAGACATACCTACCTTAATAGTGCACTGAGTAGATATTACAATGTAAAAATGAACAACATTTGATTAACCTTTAAATGTATGCCAATCCATCGTTCTGTTTTATCAAATAAATTAATGTCATATTTGGCACAACGAAAGCATTGGTTTCTACATATTTCGAGTCAATATGTCAGATGGAGCGTCTTATTTAAAAGGTAAACTGACACATTATATTTTGGTTGTGTGCGGTTTAACATATGTTTATCGTTGTTTTAACATGATTTGTGCTTCAGTAAATCTTTCGGTATACTTGTTTTCTTTTGCAGTTATTTTGAGAACAGACAGCTCTTAGCATTGCATTTTATCCGAACAAATTTGCTTCTTCCTGTAGGACAAATTGCATATTAAATCTCTTTTTGTGAAACTGCGATAGTGCTGTGACATATGTCCAACCAAAATGTGTCTTAGGAATATTTGCTATTTTAAACTACCCTTTTCCGTCCCAATACATCGAGGAATGACCATGCCCTAGAGAAGATTTTCGCTCTTTAAACTAAACATTGCTTATAAAAATCGTCTCGAAGTCAAGTATTTTTCAAAACAAGAAATGAAAAACAAAATGATTCTGATGGGAACATAAAATTTATTTTTCCAGAACATAATTAAGGAAAAAGAGAATGTAATTTCCTTAAATGCATAATTATAAAAAGAGAAGAAGTCATTGATAAAGCCGTTATTTAAATTAGATAATTATATATAATTTTTAAATAATGCCAGAATAAAGTAATCCTTACAAAAAATCATGATTTTGCTCGAAATATTATAAATGTTACCTTCAAAACTAGCAGAAACACCAGAAGTCACTGATAGAATGATTATGTAATAAATAACTAGACATAAATTCCCAAACCAATTTTCTATTTTACGACACGTATTTTCTATTTTAACTGCATTAGGTGTCCAAGCTGTCGAGCATATGATCATGGCTTACACCCATACTTACAAAGAAGATTACCAGGCCTCTTGCAGGGGTTCATTCACCAGAATTCGCTAGATTATCAAATATTTTGGTCAGTCAATCAATAAGTATCCACAATTACAATTTAGACCACAGATTGTTACTCTAATTTTGCTGTGTTTCAGTTTGGAACGTCCCGTCGCGTGGTTATGAGATTCTATGCAGGATTTCAGATAGTGCTCAGACAATGCTGTCGCGTTCTATATATATATATATATATATATATATATATATATATATATATATACTATTTTCTGTGAAGACCTAATATATATATGCAAATATGTCTTAAGTATTGCAAGTGGACTAACAGTTTAGTTTAAATAGGATTAGAACAATGGGCCGAAGTCAAAATAAACAAAAGGTATAACTTCAAGGAATGCACATGTACACGAGAGTATACCTGGTACTCCTTATAGGCGTGGTGCACATTAAATATAAATAAAGAGAGAGTTGGCATTGAAATCGTGTTAATAGACTTTATTCTAAGTTGGCAGTATTACTACTTTAATACACATAAGTATAAAAGTTCGCACTATAAATTTGTCCCACATCTATTGACCAATTATTTAGTGGGGTATGAGCGTAGTGCCACCAGTAGGTGCGGACTGCATGAGATTATAATTTTTGTTCATGCTGGCTTAGGCCTATTCTTAAAGTCCTATTTGATTTAAATTGTTACTGGGCAAGCAAAACCTAAGACATAAGTTATACAAAGAGATTTGATGGTAATCGCACATCAAATAGCATCCCGGATATATTTTGGCGTTTCAAAGGTTTTGCTTCAGATTCGTGCTTCCTCAAACTAAGCGGACAACCTAAAAACCGATAAAATACATCGATTCACAAAGCCGCCCTGGCCGCAGCAGCTATAGTAGTGTCCCTCTCATGTCTTAGCAACATAAAGGAAGACCAACAATATACAACACATGAAGACCTTAGACTTGGTGCTTAGAGAAAGACGGGAAATTCCAGAGTCGCCTGCATAACTTGCCCAAGGGCGCTGCAAAAAGGCCAATACGACTAGAAGCCAAGACAAAAAACGATCCGTCCTACTTCATTCGAGATCCAAAGTAGGTGTATTCGGTGACGACTAGCAGCAATGCCACGAATGACATTTTGAGCTTCCGATTAAAATTGGCCATAATAACAGTTCTAAAAACATACCAAAAGGAAATTTCCTAAGAACAGCTTTTGGATTACTAGAGTTTGTGTTCCTTTTACGTTAACAAAACACCATCACCAGTGAATTCGATAATATAGATCCGGCCACGACAACAGATTTCCAGTTTGAAGTGTTCTCAGAATACACCGTGTAGATGACCAAATTGAAGAATGTTGGAGAAAATATACACGCTGTTATAATGACAAAACCAATTGTAAAAGTTTTCACAGAGACGTGTTAATGTGGGTGAAGACCGATGAGTATGATAGCAAGTCTAGTTTAGTCGAAAAATTTTAGTCGGGGCACTGTCAATAAACACAACTCGTCATAACTTACTACGCATAATCTATTCGAAAGGCATGACTTCTGACACCACTGGCAGAACTCATAAGCATTCAATTATCAATTGATGGTATCGTGGCAAATATTTGTATGCCAAAGTAAAAATTTCTCGGAGCATTAATTTTGGGCTAGCAGCAGAACATTCCCGAATGACGGCCGGCAGGCGATAAAAAAGATATAAAGCCATCTCAACCAACGTGGAGCGCCGAATTCGTTTTAACATTACACTTAACACTTATTTTTAGTTTAATAATGACAAAAATAGAAGGCGTGTCAGGCGCAATGGAAAAGTCCTGGCTGCTGACTGAAACGTTGTCCAAAAACACTTCAAACTGATGCTCAGGAACGATGGTACACATCAGCATTGAATTATCCATTTTTCGATGTTGATGTTGTAGCCTTTAATAATAATAGCGATATCAGATAGCGTTGCCAGCTTCTTCAATCCAGAGACTATCGGATTGATTTTTCCTCCGTATAAACGCTGCAATATAACACGTACTTATTGATGAAAAGCCATGAATTGCTCACATAGGTAAGAAATATACGCTCGATATACTAAAAATTCGAGCGACTTTTCAATGGTTAATTTAATTGGGACCATCTTCAGGATCACAACAACGAACCACACAAATTTAACACAACCTTTTTGTAAATGTTGTAGCTTTGTCAAATTGATAAATTTAGATTGCTTTTAAACATGCCTAGTCAGCTTTATGTATTAGGTGTTGTGAACATAGTAACAAATTAGTTCAGTTGTGACCAGAAGGATAAACTAAAGGCAGCATGAACGGAAAGTATAATCTCATGCACATTCGTTTCGTGCTTACTGGCGACTCATCAGTAGGAACCGGTATTACGCCCTTTAACCACTATATATTTGGTAGAAGAATGTGGAATAATAGGACGGTACAATCTACTAGACGAATGTGTAAACATGCAATAGTGAAGCTAACATCATATAAAGTCTACGACAATGCGACTTCAACGCTAACTCACACTATATAATATATATACCGAGTCTGTAAAGGATACTAACACAATGGCTATAGTGTTAGTAACTGATACTTTTTTGAAATCGATAAGTACCGGATACTAACACTATGGTTTCCGAGTCGGTACATGATACCAACCTGCTGGATATAAATTTTTGCTAAAGTTCACCCAAATGGAGAATTACAACAATTTCCGAACACCTGTTACTCAAGTTAAACCATACACTCTGGCCTTCATCGATATCAGTTATCACATTTCGCGGTAAGCATGACATCATTCAATTCAATATATTACAGTTAATTACTGTTTGTTGCGAAGAACTAATATATATGCAAGTATGTATTAGGTGTTGCGAACCTAGTAACAAATTAGTTCAGTGGTGACCAGAAGGATAAACTAAAGGCAGCTTGAACGGAAAGTATAATCTCATGCACATTCGGTTCGTGCTTACTGGCGACTCATCAGTAGGAGCCGGTATTACGCCCTTTCACCACTATATATTTTGGTCAATAATGTTGGATAATAGGACGGTACAATCTCCTAGACGAATGTGCAAACCTGCAATAGTGAAGCTAACATCGTATAGTCTACGACAAAGAGACTTCAACGCTAACTCACACTATATAATATATATACCGAGTTTGTAAAGGATATTAACACAATAGCTAATGTGTTAGTAATCGATACCAACATTATTGGACTGACAAGATCCATGGTACTAACACTATGGTTTCCGAGTCGGAACATGGTAACAACATGATGGATATCAATTTATGCTATGATATCGATCAAGGCTAGAGTGTGTGGATTTACTGGAGTAACAGGTGTTCAGAAATTGTTGTAATTCTCAATTTCGATGAACTATAGCATAAATTGATATCCATCATGTTGTTACCATGTTCCGACTCGGAAACCATAGTGTTAGTACCATGTACCTTTTCAGTACAATAATGTTGTTAGTATCCTTTACAGACTCGGTATATATATTATATAGTGTGAGTTAGCGTTGAAGTCGCATTGTCGTAGACTATACGATGTTAACTTCACTATTGCAGGTTTACACATTCGTCTAGGAGATTGTACCGTCCTATTATCCAACATTCCTTACTCAAATATATAGTGGTTAAAGGGCGTAATACCGGCTCCTACTGATGAGTCGCCAGTAAGCACGAAACGAATGTGCATGAGATTATACTTTCCGTTCATGCTGCCTTTAGTTTATCCTTCTGGTCACAACTGAACTAATTTGTTACTAGGTTCGCAACACCTAATACGTACTTGCATATATATTAGGTCTCCGCAACAAACAGTATTTAATTGCCTAGTCAGCTTTGTTAAAGAAAATACCAAGGTTGGTGAAAGATCAAATATACGGCTTTCAATAAGTGTTACACATACAAACGCACACTCACATATATATAAAACACATAATTATGTACGCAATCGTGTATGCATACAGACTTGCATGATAATATTAGTATCTATAATTACTTCTTGCGTACACATGATGGTCAAAAACTTAAAGTTGATTATGCACACATAAACACACACCTATGAAAAAACATGTATAAGAAATAATTAAAATTATCCTATATGCATGATAATGCAATATAGTTCTCTAATTTCCTTTTCAGTGAATTTGGTCAGAACTCTATATAGTTGAGCCAATCGGTCATCGTAATTCACTTCCAACGATACGCTAACAGTGCGTAACACTAGATTACCAGTTTAGTCATTTGAAACTTGGTGCGAGACATAATGTAGGGGGACGAAGTAATCAAATGAATAAATAAATTTTAAGATACAATGATAAGATTCTAAGTAACTAACTAATATAAAGTTGACAAAAAAACTAAATAATGTGGTTAACAACGAAATCCAAAGAGTACGATTGAAAGTAATAAAGAAATAGAGTTAGAGGAGGCAATCATAAACAACTAATGACTAAATAGAAGCCAAATTAAATTCACTCTTAAGAGGAAAATTATTTTATAAATGCAACGGGCAGATAGAATGCCAACAGAAAGCGCCGCTTGGCAGAGGAGTTTAAAAGAAAATAATATCACAAACCAATCTAGCGAAACAAATTTTTTTGCTCAAGATAGAAGAGAAAAAGCAATTATAAATATCATAGATATAACAACGCTTGGATGGAATTATACTAAACTGTGCTAGACTTACTTCCAAGTTGACATTTTTATATTCAAAGTCGCGTTCACATACTGGATTGGATCATTAAATTTAAATCATCTAGCTAACATTTTCTGCCAATGTGTACAACTTCATGAACTATTGAGCCCAGAGATATGTTATATTAATGACGTCAGCTTTAGCTCATACTTCAATTGAATCTGTAAATAATCTTGTCAATCTATAGTAAATGCATATCGAAATGTGTTTATAGGCTTCGAAATCTAACTGATAGTCAGTCTCCAGCGAGTGCCTGGCTAGATCCAATATCTGCATGTGTTCAATATCCAGGCTATTCTGCACACTTAGTCGAAACAATTGAAATAGTGACTTTAGATTCTAGAAGGATAAAATTTTGCATGTTAAATGTAAAGTTTAATGAATTTTTTATACACTTCCACTACAATTTCAGGTTTTCCCAGTACAAAAGGCAAATGCCAGGTAAGATTTACAGTTTCATTAAAAAAGTATTGCCTTTAACCATAATAAATAATAGTTCTAAATTAGAAATCATTATATATATATATATATATATATATATATATATATATATATATTCATCAACTAATCAAACACACAAAAATTAGGCGAACATGCTAAAATTCTAAACATTTATTTGAGAGAGTGGGTGTTTGCAAAACACCAAGTGCAAATAACGATAGCAGAGAACTGTACGATAAGCCTAGATAACAGGTATGAATTAATCTCCAACATGCACGAAAGTCGTTAGCATGCGAGTGCGAAATTTCTAATGTACACGTATTCTACCACATTATGCAACAATAAATATTATAGAACTCGTAGTACCTTTCCCAAAATTAGTAATGAAAATACAAATTTTTAAACACAATAATCATTTGTTTCAAATCTTATTTTCAGGAATAGGAAAGAAACGTTTAAGTGCTTCTAGATATTATGCATGGTGTTCCTAGTACAAAGAAGTTCATACGGAACAAGAAGGATATACTAAAGTCTGATGTGTGCATGCATGACGGATTTCAAACCGACTCATGAGTAGGAGCTAGAATTACGCCTAGAGTCCACATAACTCGACCATATATATATATATATATATATATATATAATAACATATATATATATATATATATATATACATACATACATATATATAGAAGTTGTGTAGGGGGATAATGCCAATTTCGACTAATGAGTCGCCGGTTAGCGTGAAATCCATGAGCACATAAGATTAACACCTTTCGCATAACTTCCCAGTCCTATATGTGCTAAATTATTACTAGGTCCGCAACGTCCACTACATCAATGTGTGTATGTATGCTAGATATTCGAAGACAAGAATGTATGAATAAATTCACGTGTATTACATTGGCTAAGCAAGTAGAAATTTGTCGAATTAATGCTTAAAACGTTTTAAATATTTAATACAACTGTGTGGCTCTGTTCTCCACGTGAAAGAGACAATGAACCAAAAAGCAAACAAGAACAAAAGCATCCGCATCGGTTAATCCGTGTAACCTAAGAGTAAATCGTTACTGATATATCGCAATTATAGTAGAGGAGAGGTATTTTTCAGTTTAACGTAATATAAAAATAAAAAAATTAACTGTTTACTTAATCTTTATTAGCGTACACGGGAATTGTTTTTAATATATATATATGTATATATATATATATATATATATATATATATACGCGTGTGTGTTTGTATGTGTGGGTGTGAAAGAATGAGCAAAGATATTACATTTATTAATAACACAAACAAAGTCCGCAACCTCCCAGAAGCATGCGTTTCGCACGATAATGTATTAAAAAGACATTTAATTAGTCACGAAAATTAAATTATGAGCATAATCTCAACATTCACTATTGATGAGATAGACACGAGGGACCAAGGCGATGATCTGACTACATTTCTATAGAATTATGTTACGGTCAATCCAGAGACGGAATTTTTTAAGTATCGATTATTGACTTCTCATGTGCTGTCAACCGTCCAAAGTATACACATGTGATACCGCACATTCAACTTACCTTCTGATATGCATAAACGGTAATCCATCTGTCGCACAGTATCTTCGAGCTTAAACCAATGTCAGAGAGCCTATACACTAGAGCCTATCCATTAAAGTCCACCAAAATTATTATCATAACAGACAGGAGCACGGCATTTAATAAATGATGCTTCACTTTCACATTACCGTGTGTAAAAGAAGAAACATTTTTAAAACGTAATAATAATGTGAAAAATAATGATTTAAAACAAAAAATTGTTAAATGGGAGAGTTTTATTGAGTGGAAGATCTAGCACAGTTGGAGATAATTACCTAGGTAACATAGAGAAACGAGGCAACCTAGACCTCGTCACAGCACAATTTAGGCCAAGTCAACACAAAGGCAGCCAGAAGTCAACTGCGGACACGACGGCGTGAACCATAAGTAGATAGAATCGCCAGTCGTTTTCCTACATACTTACCTTGAAATAAAGAATGTTAACACCGCAAATGATAACAAACATTAGCAAAGTCTGCCGGACGGCCAAAACCTGCACTAAAAAATAAATATCTGTAGCGCCTATTAAGTGCCAGCCAAATTCATTATATTGTCACCGATAACATTTTGTAGAGCATGGCAGACATCAGGATGTCGTTCATATGTTCGTAATATATGTGGCTTTATGTGTGCACGTATCTATTTATGCCTTCATGTACGCATGATTGTACGTATTGTTGCATGCATTATTATATGCATGAATGCATTATGTATGCCGGTTGTATGCATGTATTTATTTACGTATTTATATATGTATGTTTATGCATATAGGTATTCCGTGTAAACGCATACTTTTGTATGTGCGCGATCGAATGATATTTTTTTCAATTTAATGAATAATAATCAAATGATAAACCACAATATATAATTGTGAACGTGATATTAACACCAATTCCATTATATAAATACATTTGTCAATATAAATTAAGCATTTCATATTGTAGAAAAGGAAATTAATTCAGTAGACCACTTTCGTCCTTATTCGGAACTGTAATTTCTATTATTTCGCCGTGAACAGAACTCGAACCTGGGCACGTCTGCTTCGGAGTCTGTCTAGCCACTGACGTTCCCAGATTCTAACCCTGTCTTCGGAACAATTCTAGACATTACGTGATGAGTTCCCAATAAGGACGAAACTGTCTACTACATGAATTGACTTTCGTATGTTATACAATACTTAGTTTATACTAACAACTGCATATTTCTAATGAAAGATCACAACTTTCATTTAAATAATTATTATCACCGCTCGCGCAACTAATGTACGCTTACCTAACAAAATATAGTCCCTTTAGCATGTTAAGCGCTGCTTTTATTTGTACCTTTATACAGACAATAAAAGGATACTTGTGTTGATAACACCGTCAGTAATGACGACGGGATATTTCAATATAAGATTATTTAATAATAGTCCTAACAAAGCTCTCTTACTTACTGCGTGCTATAATTAAGCCGATGAAGCCTTAATAAGTAAATATACGAAAAGAAACAAGCCTTGATTAAAGCCGGCAATACTGTTTGTTTCATTAACAATGATAAAACAGTACAAGTTTAAGAATAAAATCATAGAGAAATGAGATTTATTGCGAACAGTTTTCATTTCTCCGAAACATTTCTCCATTAATCGGAACATGCTACTAAAAATAGCAACACAGATATTTTCGAAATACAGTGAACATAAAATATAACTGTCATTTACATTAAAGTTCATTCAGCTACATTCTGCCTCTAACATGTTCCAAATAAAGAATAGTTATGTGGCAGTTCTCACTAATGGGGATGCACATCGTTTGCAGCATATTTATATTCATGAAAAACTTCACTGATCTCTGTAATTGCGCAAAAGTTTTTTCTTAATTAAAAGTCATAACAAGAAAGCGATGAGCGCGAAATTACGGAAGAAAAAAATTGTCTAAGAAACGAAGGCAAGCAGTCAATGGCATCTTCATATACTGAATTCATCATAATTTACACATTATAGTGTCATAAATTGGAAAAAATGTCAAAAAAGTATTTAATCGAGACACAGTATTATAAATATCGTTCTTTGCCCACACCAGCCAAACTGATATTAATTTCTTCAAAAACGCACGACATTTATTCACAATAACCATCAGCATTGAACAACTGATGCTTCCATGCTGTGTGAAGGAACATAACGTTGTGAGAATGAAAAGAATAATATCTAAAGATGCAGTTCTTGCCAAGATGAAAGAATCTATCTAATCTGTACACAAACTACACCATGTAGATATTTTAGTTCAGCCATGTATATGAATGCAGAATTTTAAATGAGAAATAGACAACGTATGGAAGCATACATTTATTATAAAGCAAATTGTTCGTTGTCTGATATATGATTTTATCACTCTTGTATGACAAAAAATTGACTAAATAAATTACCGGACCTTACAGCCGGGTTGAGTTCCGGCGAAAAGTCCACGGCGTTGTTTATACCCGATCTATCAAACTAAAAAAGTTCTGTTTTAAGCATTTTTTATAAAATAGATTCCATCCTTATTTTTTAAGTACGATAAACACAGCTCATTAAAGGATATCTTACGCGACCAATTAGGAATGGGAGATCTTGTGTCCTTTTACAACTCACGAATAAAGATTGAATTCCTTGGTTATACGATAGTAAAACAACATTTCATAAACGCCGAAGTAACTGAAGTTGTCCTTATTGGGCAACTTATCAGTATTGCTCAGGACTGAACACAAGGTATCATTCCTGATGTCTATTAGTAAAAGATGAATCTGTTTTTCGTTTGATACCATCGAACAACTAAAGTATGCAATAAATCTTTTGTTATGCTTTTATTAGCCGATCCACAACATACACACACTGACTATCAAACAATAAAAACAAGTAAAATCGCTGGATCGTAATGTTTGAAAACAAATTAAATATATAAAATTATTCGCCAGTCAAATAGTTAAGCGATTATAAACATAAATGCTCTACGATAGAAGCCTGTTGAACGTAGCATTCGATTTTCTGAGCCGTTCAAAACAAACCTAACTAGCCATGCAGCTATTTCTAATACAGGTAAAACCTCTATTCCAGGCCAATCTATTCGCGATCCTCATCTAATCGCACTCCTTGCCAAGAATAACTGCTTTGCGGTCTCCACTTGTTAGCTGTCAATAGCCTAGCATAGCTTAAATTGCCGTTAGGCGCAATTGTAGGAGCAGCAGGATTGATTGCGTTTGACGCGGTAGAAGAGTTTGTTGAAGAGAGTTCAAAATTGACACCGGATGTATGTCTAGAGATTTCAGTCTCTGACAACATATTGACAGCAGTGCTTGACAAGGTCAGCTTTGGTTTCGGTTTAACTGGAGGTGGGAGAGATTTTACATCCTGTTCATTTTGATTGTCTTTTGAACCTGACGAAAACAAAAATAGAAAATATCAATACACTGAAATTCTTTTAAAGAATTTCTTTCATTGTACCATAAAGTAGAATCCCGATAAAACAGAATATAACCTGTTTTCAGTGCAGTCAAAGAAATAAATCTAGGTCATACCAGCATTATATCATTGAAGGCAGTACAGAATCTGATAGAACTAGTAGCACACATGCAAACCATATTCAATTAGCTGTTTCACTAAAAGTGTGAAGCATGTATACAACCAACGTATTACATTGTTGAACAATCATTGGTTTCGCGAGTGATGATAACTATTCTTCAAACAAAGATTGCGGGCTTGAGATAAACAGCAATCCAATTATATCTGACAGGTCACACAAACTTGTAAAATAAAAACCAGCGACTCGAAAAGATGCATTTCGACTATCCGCAGTCATCACCAGAGCATGATTCATGACAACGGCTGGACAAATGTAACGTTCGTGGCTTCATAGAAATTGTGCAGCCGACATATCCAGTCAAGTACAATGTATGTTAGACTACTATTGGTGAGAGGCGCATATCTGATTTCCTGTACCTTATAAATGCACTACGAATTAAATCTTGTTATTCAGTTACCTATTTTGCTCTGAGAATGATCATCGAAGGTAGAAATCTGTCAGTACGTGTGATTGACGGTAGTTTTGATATGAGGTGCGACTGGTTAGATACAATGGAATTAGTGTTTATCTAAAGCTCGTAAGCTTGATTTAAAAAATTTTATAGCCACACATGCAATCAATGATTGTTGAATAGTTTTGGTTAGTGGTGACTATAAACAGCACGTGTTTGAAGATAATAGCGTAAATGGTTGTTTTACATATTAACATGTGTGGTCAACATGAAAATGTTCACAAATTGCTAACGAAATTATAAAACACCCATCGTTCGAAAACGAGACGTTGAACCTTTCAAATTGAGAGCCATCAACAGAATCGAGGATGGAATCAAATCTATGGTTCTCATACTCTAAGGATGGCCACAACATTTTGGTACCGGCAATATTCAAGTCGTTTATTACCTCGGTTGTCAGCTTCAGTAAAGAATAACTTTGAAAAGTTAATGTTCTTAAATTAATAATTTTGTAAACGAAGTTTTGCAAAATATTGTTTTATTTTTTTATTAATAGTGAACTAAATAGCAAATAATTATTAATTCCATTATTAGTCTGATTAATATTGAAATAAATTTATGTAACATATTTAAGACCAAAAGTGTAAATAATTTGAGGCTGTTACTCCCGATATCGATCATTTGTTCAGGGTACAGATTACTCTCAGAAGCCAAAAGACTTGGATGCACAAAAAGCTTCGAGAAACTAGCGCCAAACAAAAGGCCCCAGTAATTCTACCTTCAGATAATGGTTCGTCAGGGACCAACTTCATAGAGCACCAATGTATAAGCAAATTTATATTTAAATATACATACTAAAATGGCTGAAAAGACTAAAATGCGGCTGACGTCCATAGAGGTGCTTTGGAACACCGCTCTTCAAGTTGTATGGTAGGGTGAGTAGATTTTCAGGAGTGCTGAAGCACAAAGAGTTTCTTCTGAATATTGGGTAAGTGATCACAGTACCACTCAATTTTCTGTTTAAAGTTCCACTTCATGATATTTTAAATTTAAGTGTGACTGGAAAGGCAGAAAGAAGTGGGGTTTTCATCGTGGTTTTCTTATGAAATTGATTCTCCCTTCGGCACAGTTAATGAGGCGGTGGAGGACTAAGATTGAATCTCGCTTATTTTAGACACTACGCCGACTAAGGCTGTCCTCAGAATCTGGTTAGAGGCGTCAGTAAACGTCTTTGCTCAAATACGTTTCGCGACAGCATTTTCACCACATGCACGTCAAGAGTTGGACCTCGGTAAATAGAGGCTGTTGGAGACTATTTTATAGTTATCAGAGAAGCGCCAGAAGCTCGAAACTGAGACCATCGAAGGCTGCCAAAAAATTAAAATATTTCAACCATGAAATAATTAGCTGCCATTTTTTTCATTTGGGACCAAGCGGTTATATAAATCATGTTTACACATTTAATGCTATCACATCAACACATGCCTTTTGTATTCTAAGGCTAATTATCAGGAGCTTGAGACGCACTCTTAATACACAACCTAGTTTTTTCAATCAATGCAGGTGATAAAATGACGATGCCATATCATACAAGTGGGGAGGGTACGATGCGGCGTGACCAACTGAGCAAAATAGCAAGTAACAATGTCCGGTCACGAAATTGGTGGTCAATATCATCCACATTTCCTGCCAACAATCGGCGTTGCCTCTTCAAGTGTCACTTTCTTAGTGAGGGTACGGTACAGCGTGACTAACTGAGTCGCATAACAAGTAGTAGTGTCCGGCTACGAAATTGCCTGTGTCAATTTATTGGGTGTTATCAGAGGTCAAAGCTAGGCGATTTTAGGCTCTGAATCAGAATTCCCCATAACTACAGTTTCAGGGGCGTTAAGCTTCAGAACACAATCGATAAAATTAATGAGAATTTGGAGTTTGTCCTCATTTTACAACAAAATAGCATCGTCAGTGTATTCGAGGCCAGCAAGCCGATCACAACGACCGATCACCAATCCGGGTCATTGAAAACATTATTTAACAAGATGGAAGCAATGAAACATTGTCCAACGCCGAAGCTAACCGCATAATATTAAGAAGGACTGCTGTTTGTGCAGATATTGGCCGATGAGTGGTTATAACATAATTCAAACATTTAGAGATGCTATTATTAAGCAAATCACACCAAAGAACCGACAGAGCAGGTAAACTAAAAAAAGTAACGGTTGTGTGTCTCTGATACCAGTGACGAAATTTGAGAATATCATGTAATGCCTTAATTTAATCTACATATCACATTCAGGGAAAACCCTGTTTGGGTTGGTATACTTCGCGGTCCTCGATCCTCATAAATCCTCTTCAGAATATATGTAATGACCACCTTTGGTGTAGCGAAGAAAAAACTGATACAACGATAGTTGGCTAGGGTGCTTTTTCACCTTTAACTTAATTAGCATCACAGTAACATTATTGCACTCATTAGGGGCAGGCTTCTTCCTTCAAGCGGCATAAATAAGCTCGTGCCTTCATCATCATCAACATCATCATCATCATCATATCCAGCCATACAAAAGTCAAAATTGACTAATGTTTCACTACATATAACCATAAGGAGTGAAAAAGTATATAAGTGAATTTAGACAAATTGTTAGTGAGATTTAGGAGACGTATTTTCGGATCTGACAATAAGAGCTCGTCGTTAGAAAAACAAATAAGGCTTCATCAACTTCGTTGGCTCGGTCACGTTTTGCGTTTGCCCTCATTTCGATTGCCCAGTAGAGCTCTGTTCTCTCATCCAGCACCAAATTGGCGTAAGAAGCTGTTTTGCTGATGTCGCCTTGCCCGAATGGTAACTTGACCATAATGGTGTTGTGGAGAGGTTTAGTTTGTCTCATTTCTGTGAGTTATCCGGATAAATTTACTCATAGTAGCAAGGTATTCCTTCTCTCTCTGCCTCTCTCTTGTGCCTTACCTTCTGAACAATTACCTTGAAAATTTACGTAGGGACATCATCGATTCCAATTTTTTTCGGTTCCTTATCAGACTGCACATTTTCGCCACTTCATCAAAAGTAGGAATTTCTATATTGATTCCAGAGCAATATCAAGGATTCACTAAATCGATAACACCATCATTTGTAAGATGTGGTGGATTGATGAAAATCTGCAAAAGCATGACGAGCTACTCTTCAGAATCTGCGAGCGACTACACTCCTCTTGCAGAGCAAACTTTGATAATACGACGCTGCTTCTAACTTATTAGTAACATTAATCTAGTATGCATCCTAAGCTAATGTGTGGCTAGTTACCAAATTTCTTCGTAACTTACGAATAATCACGTGAACTCCTCTTAGTGTTTTCTGGAGCTTTCGTGTCAGTAGAGATGGCTAACAAGTTCTTAGGTTTCATCGACCGAAGACAAACCGAGGCTTGGTCAAGATTTTCCTTAACAGCATTCCAAAAAGTAACACCAAAAGCAAAAATTATTTATATCAAGTTTGCGAGCTTGATATAAACACCAATCTCGTTGTATATGAAGCTCGAAAACTTGATTTGAAGAATTTTTAATTGTGTAACTAATATATATGGGGTGAAAGCTGCTAAACAGTTTTCGTGTCTGCATAGAAATTTTGTAGCCGACCTTACCAGTCAAGTACAGCACATGCGAGAATACGAGAGCTGAGAGATGCATATCTAATTTTGCTTTCCTTATATATGCATTGCAGTTTGATCCTCGTTAGTCAGTTTACCGTCGTGCTCTGATGGTGAACATGGAAGGTCAAAACGCGTCAGTACGTGTGACTGTCAACAGTTCTGATATGTTGTGCGATTGGTTAAATAAAATGAGATCGTTGTTTATATGAAGCTTGCAAACTTTATTTAAAGAATGCTATCATGGCGTGCGCAGTTAACGGTTGGTTAAGTGTAAAAGCAAATATTTTCGTAAACAACAAAAAATCCGAGCGTGTTGTTATTTATCATACCTAAAACGAACAAAATGTTCGAGATGGATGGAAATTGAAATAAATAATTAAATCGTTAATCAACCCGGGTACTTACCGTCAATGAAAGTACAATTTTGTGCTACCAATCTTGGTGAGGCAATTACAGACTCAGTACGTTTTAACAGAGCCATAGTGTTCAATAGTGGTAGTTTAGTGTACACACCGTTGTGCAACATGCCGTCTGACTGACAATGATTCGACTCTAAAGGCTGAGGAATGCCATTTTCCTCAATTGAGGCAGATGCGAGGCTAGGTGACACAGCCACATCTGTTGTTAGTACTTTCCAATCCTCTTTACGCATTGCATTCAAATCGAAATCGCCAGATCGACTGCGCATCGCCTCGGAAATCAGGTCAGACTGAACGTTGACAGGGCTTATCGCCTTCTTGTGTTCTAATGGATTGTTGGGACAGCCAGACTTTTCACTGTCAGAATCACTAGAACGTTCAACGCTCAAAACAATTGGATAGGCTTTGCTGTCTTCAGGGTGTGAATTGAAACGAAGAGGAGATTTTTGTTTGCTTGGCAAATTTCGAGTTGGGCTCGCTGAAGCAGATTCAGAAAACCCATCATTACATCTGTTCGTCAGACTATTGCAGCTGTTTGTGCTGCTTAAACTGTCCGCGGTAACGTAGGTCTGTTAGTGTTGCGTGTTTAAATGTGTAATAAAACATTTTTGAGTGAGCACGAAAAGTAAGGCGAAAACGTGCGTTTAGACTTCGTATTCTTAAGTGCTCTTCTGGACAAAAATAACGGTTCCATATTGTATCTAACACGGAATGATGTGCTCTGTCATTGCTTAATACATAGGAAATATGTTGATCCAAATTTACACAAGTTTTAAAATGTTCTAAGTATCACATCTCAGAGCTTAAAATATAATCAATGACTGTTCGATAATGTTTGTGGCGGAGAACTAATATATATGCATTTGTATATAAGGTGTTGTGCACCTAGTGACAAATTAGTTAAGTTGTGACCAGAAGGATAAACCAAAGTCAGCACATTTTGGTGAATTTTAGCATACATTGAAATCCATAATGTTTTTACCATGTACCGACTCAGAAACCATAGTGTTTTTACAATGTACCTTTTCGGTACTAACACAATAGACAGTGTTTGTATTCATTACAGACTCGGTATATATATATTATGTATAGTGGGTTTGCTTTGAAGTCACATTGTCGAAGACTTCACTACTACAAGTTTATACATTCGTTTAGAGGATCGTACCGTCTTATTATCCGACATTCCTTACCCAAATATAGAATGGAAAAGGGCATAATACCGGCTCATACTGATGAGTCGCCAGTAAGCACGAAACGAATGTGCATGAGATTATACTTTCCGTTCATGCTGCCTTTGGTTTTTCCTTCTGGTCACAACTGAACTAATTTGTTACTAGGTGCGCAACATCCAATACACAATTGCATAATCAATGACTTTATTTAAGCTTTTCTTAATTAAAGTAAAATGAAAACATGAGTACCTGAGTATAATCGGCAAAATTGTTGATTAAATTTTTTTCAAGAAAATGACCAAAATTACCAACCCTGAATATACGCAAAAAGGAATCGATAATTTTAGAGGTATTTGTTACGAAACCATATAATTTTAAATTTAAGAATTAGTATATTTGTTACGAATAAACAACTGGGTAAGCAAAACATAAAAAAATGTTTAATGAAAACAGGTTTTGCTGTAAAGATTTTCCAATAATATGTCTTACCTCTAAAATGGGTTCTAGAAAAGACAACGAAATTCAATTCTCTCTATACTATTTGAAAACACGTATTGATAATATTCCGTACTCTTAATCCTAGGTAGGTAATGTTACTTCGGAAAATGCTAGCTGATATCAATGAGCGTTCGAAATTCAAGAAACAGGTTAATATAGAGAGAGATTAAGGTAAAGAAGCAGTATCTGCGAACCAAAAATTAGATTCTAGTATTGCTCGAGATAATCAAATCGACGCATATTAAGCAAATAGATGAATAAGTGTCCTACTGGAAAACATTGGCTCACCAGTTTCGTTTATAACTGTAGCCTCCGGGGGTTTGCGGAAAATTACCTGATGAAAAACATGGGTACCAAATCTATGATACCAAAATCTATTATACAGCTTGAGGACTTAATTTTCAAATTAAAATATCACATCCTAATCCTTTTCGAAATAAACCATTGAAAAATATAATTTCTATTCGGATAATACATTCAAGTAATGCGAAATTCACTGAAGTTCTTAGCCAGTTTTCCATCATATGTTGTTAAAGACGATGATTTACCTGTTGATTACATAAAATTTTAGATCAAATAAACTAAAATCATCAATACTTATATTTCATGATACCTTGGTTATTAAGATGGAGTAAATCCAATATTTTATAAAGTCATGTCATTTTGATTTAGCATTTGGCAAGCTGCTGTAATCGTTATTCGCACCGGTAGCCAGATCAAATAGAGAAACATCTCAAAGCATGCAAAACGAAGATTGATGCAAACTACACAAAAAACATACATTTTAACGGAGGTATTGCCGGGGCAATAAAACTAATGCTTGAAGCAAATGTTTCATCTGCCTAAAACAGTTCAGTATTATTATTATTATTATCATCATCATCATCGTCGTCATCATCAACATCATCCTCCACTTCAAAATTATTCTTTTAAGAACATTAAATGCTGACGATTGACTATTGCGAAACTGTTAAAAACCTTGAAGCGTAAAGATCAAAGATAAAAGCAAGTGTGGATCTAGCCTGCGGAAAGGCCTACTCAAGCAACACACAGAAGCGACGCCACGTAATCCTTTATGTAGAACACTTACCTGGCCAAATAAACTAAAATGCCTTGCGACATCAATGATAACGTTTCTTTTTGGTTTTTAGTGTACTACCGCATTACATGACGTCACCTATCGGTGAACTTGGACACCAGAAGAGAAGAGGGCGAAAAAAATGACTACTACAAGAAATTTGGAACAAGATCGCCACTGAAAATGATCCGATATAATATCACGCAAGGATTCTAACAAAACCACTTCATATAAGGATGGCAAACGGTCCTAGTTCTTTACCAATCGATGCTACGGAGTATGCCTTCAACCAACTATGATGGTGGTTCAGAGTTTCAAACTATTGCTACCCTGCAAAACGTAAAGTAAAAATGAGCATATATGATACCTATAAACCAAAAATTCAGCCAATTCGAGTTCTTTACCGAATACGACAACAGATCCATCATCCCATCGGCGAATAATAGAAATGTGAAATCTATCATTTAATTCAGTCTGATGGACAATTACCACATTAACAAGGCAGTAATCTTACCATTTCCGATTTTATGCGAACGTCTAGTCTAAGGAGGAATGCGAATGGAGACGCTACCTATTTAATGATTACCATCGTCATCCTCACAATCCACATTATTATTATTATTATTATTATAATTATTATTATTATTATTATTATTATTATTATTATTATTATTATTATTATTATTATTATTATTATTATTATTATTATTATTATTATTATTATTATTATATATATATATTATTACTATCGTTATCCTCATCCGCACATACACTAAAAACAGCATGAAAACGCATCTGTTAATAGAGGAGTATACACGATTAAAATAATAATTACGACCAAAATAATAATATAATGCAAAACTCGGTAAAGAAAATTGTTTGTAAGGGCGTAATTCCAGTATAGATGGAGAGACATACCTAGATAGTACAGAGACCAGAGACTACATAAAACTCTGCACAACACAATCTAGTCCAAAGACACATAAACACAAGGCGAAATAGGCAACATAGTGGCCTTGCTATCTATACTGTCAAACACCACAGTAAACTCGGACAATAGCAGACATTAATTTAAACAATAATTGATTGCGCGGGTGGTGGTAACAATTCTTTAAATCAAGTTTGCGTGCTTGAAGTAAACACCAATCCCATTGTATTTAACCAGTCAGCTGGCGGTAGTTTTGTTATGTTGTTCGATGACTGGTTAAATACAATGGGATTGGTGTTTACTTCAAGCACGCAAACTTGATTTAAAGAAGAACAGACATTATAAGAAAATATGACTATACAAAAAATCTACATAAGTATCACAACAAGACACAATTCGGCATCATCCAGTCCCTAGCAAACTTTCAGTTGCACGTACGTTTCGTAGAGCTTTCCGAATAAGAAGTGTCCAACCTGACTTTCGAACTGTAACGCACACTTTAGGCTATTTACTGTTGCTAGTCTTGAGAGAACGGATTGACATTTAATTCTGTCTAGAACCGATCGCTTTCGTTGCATGATACGGCTATGCCCAGAGACACACCGATCTATTCAATACTTACTTACTTTACTTTACTTTACTGCGGCTGACTCCTTTTGGAGGATAATCCGGCTCCACATTTTATGGAGTTTCTTGGGAATTTTGTACAAGTGGTGTCCCCTCACCACTCGGCTTTTTGATCGAGGACGCACCTTTAGCCTTTGCACATCAAAGCGCAGTCTGCAAGGCAGCAGTAAGTTGCATGGTTGCCGGTGGCTGTTGAGAGCTCATTCGCCATTCTGAAGTACGGGGTACTGTCCAGGAGTCCATGTAATCCTGTGGCTGTTGAACTCTTTTGTGGCGGGGAACACACGCCGAGTCATGGTGCCGTCGTCGGGCTCATGTGGTATTTTATAGGAGATCCGATTGCCGGTCGAAAATCCACCACGCCCTGGTGACACCACCGCCATAGCCCCGTTAGCCCATGTACGATCGGCCATCGAGACATGGTTGACACCGTCGTACCACGTTGAGGAGGGGATGGACTTTACTTCACTCACATAGATTGTCTATTCTGTTTAAATAACCGAAAATTTCACTCATTTTTCACATTTCTATGTAAATGCACAAGCCTAACATTATCATTTCCCTAGTGTTCGTCTGGGTTGCTTAATCAGAACGAGGCGTCATTTTCTTTGATTACAAAGTAGCAATGTTGAAGTGACAGATCGGCCTAAACAATAGTCACTAGTATTTTCTTGCTCTGGTGGTGTTAATCCATCGCTGTCATAAAGCTTAATCGTTTGGAAAATTTTAAATTGAGAAGTCACCTGATTAAAGTCTTTGCTCTGTCTCGTCATCATAATTAATAAGCAGACTCACATTTATTAGGACACGGAGTGTAAGTTCGCTTGTGAATCTAAGGGGGGGAAGTCAACTGTTGTTGGCAGAACAGTAGGACGAGCCGAGGGTGCAGGTACGGGGCAACAAACAGCCATTGAGATTGTCTTGGCTTCGAAATAATGGACGGTTTGGAGATGACCAACATAAGTATTGTCCAACTAAAGAAGTAAAAGCAATGATGTAAATGGAAAACGCCTATAATTAACAATGCAAAAATTAACGAACATACTTGTTCCACGTTTTTTGTAGTGCTTTTGTCACTGCTTAACATGGCACAGCTGCCATGTTTCTCCTTATTAGTCATATCGCCGTCGGATTGGACAGTTAAGTTGACTGGACCACCACTTGTGTCACTCATGCTGGAAACAGTCTCGTGACTATCCCAGTTCGCGGTTGACTGAGACGTTAAACCACATCCATCGGAAAGCTGCATCCCAGAGTTATCGTTTAGTCGAAGCATTGGCTGAGTGTTTGGTGATCGCACACGACCCAAACCATCAGTCTCCGTCGTCAACAGCAACCCTTTCCTAAATTTAGGCTCGCATGTTTCCGACGCCGTAGATTTATTCTCTTTACTGGGCGAGGTTGAGGACGACGAGGTCTGCTGAGATACGCCTCTGTTAGTGTAGCTGAATTGGGCGCAGTCAAAAGACGGAGTAGCCGGTGGTGGTGGTGGTGGTGGCAGAGGCAAATCTTCCTGATCGTCGTAACGCCCACCCACTATTTGATTATCGAATTCAATTTTAATCTTATTCAATGGCGAATTTCGCTCTGTTATGTATGGCAGTTTATTCTTCTCGTTTTTACCAGCTATACTATAACCAGATTCCAATCCATTGAATAAAGTTGGTAAAAGAATGAAAAACCGAAAGGTAGAAAATTATTAAAAAAATGGGATGTTAATAAAAAAATACCAAGCCAATCTTCATTGGTCTGTCTAGCAGCGAAAAGCCTCACTCGTATCGACTAAAGTTGTACAGATGCATAAAATTTTACACCGACAGTAGGTTCCAGTTTGCACTGACGGGGTTACGGAAGTTTGATTATATTGTTTACTATTGAGTAACTATTAGTCAATGATGAAAAACTTAGACTGTCATACAAGGAAAACAAGATTCACGATGTTTGGTAGCTAAAAATGTTAAGCATAAAAATTATCAATTAATAAGTAACTTTAAAAAAAATAAAATTATAAAGGTTATTCAAATCTACGGGGTCGACTGTTTGCTAGTTATGAATTGTCTATGCTAATGTAGAGATATTGTTTTATGTGTAAAGGTTAGAAAAAGCCCATTGATCATTCTCATGTTTGACGTCAAAATAACAAGAGTATTTTATAGATATCAACAATATTGCCATAATATTTATATTCATCACCACCATCCCCATCAACATCATCATCTTTGTTACCATAATTTCAATCATCATCATCAACATCATCATCACCACCACCATCATCATCATCATCATAAATAGCATGGCATTATCACACTATATTGACGCTTCACATCCGCATAACTTGATAGGTGTGGAAGATAAAAAGCCCTGGGTTCGATCGTTTCTAGTGGGTCAAATAAACTAAAGATTGGCTGATATTCCGGATCAGTAGTATATTTTGATTTGTATTCTAATTTTGCAAATGCTAAACACCTACCTCAATCCATTAGACTTAGAGACACGGAACATCATAAAACTGACGAGCTCGATGATTAGGTGCCGACCTTATTTAAGGTTGGTCAATAAAAAAGCAATTCGTTTGATGTCTGTTAATATATAATTTTTTAAATCAAGTTTGCGAGCTTGAAGTAAACACCAATCCCATTGTATTTAACCAGTCGTCGAACAACATAACAAAACTACCGCCAGCCGCAACACACTGACGCGTTTCGACCTTCCTTGATCATCATCAGAGTACGACGGCAAACTGACTATCGAGGATCAAGCCGCATTGAATATATATGCAAATCAAATTTAGATATGCGGCTCTCATCTCTAGCAGTCTCACATATATTGAACTTACTAGGTTCGCAAAACCTAATACATACTTGCATATATATTAGTTCTTCGCAACAAACAGTATGTAACTGTAATATATTGAACTTGATTGGAAATGTCGGCTGCACAATTTCTATGCAGTCACGAACATTAACTGTTTGCAGCTTTCGCCACATATACATATATAGGCAATACAATTCTAACAATAATTGTTTTCGTGGGTGGTGGTAATACCTAATGAACAAGGAAGGTCGAGACGCGTCAGTGCATTGCGGCTGGCGGTAGTTTTGTTATGTTGTTCGACGACTGGTTAAATACAATTGGATTGGTGTTTACTTCAAGCTCGCAAACTTGACTTAAATAATTGTTACCACCACCCGCGCAAACAATTATTGTTAAATTGTTAATATATAAGTTCGATTCCAGTCGCTTTTAGGCTATCAGCCCCTGTTACTTTTCCCAATACCAGTCGCTGAGTGTACTCTCGTCCGAATCGAGCATGAAAAAACGATATCAACAAAACGAGTTGAAACGCGGCGGATGAAAATTAAGCATGTGATAAAAGACAGAAGCTATTGTGTGAAGCTATTATTGTGTGAAAGGTACTCACTTTTTGCACAGTACGCTGAGCTTAGAAGTTGATTCTTTGCTGAATAACCACGGCTCAGTACCTGCTTCTCGCTCATAAGCCACCTGACGTTCATGTTCGTCCGCAGTTGCGAAATCGTCAGCACTGTCTGATTCTGGCCAACTGTCACTCAATTGATGCTGTATTGACACCATAGGATTTGGAAAACGCACCTGATGTTGCTAAACCATTAATTGTTTAATTTTAATTAAAAAAAATATTTTTTACAATTTTGACTCTACCCATCTCTATTACTTAGTAAGTTAATGAAATGCGCAGGTTGCATATACATATATAAGTATTTGAAGCTGTTGCACACTTAATCATTACTCCAATCTCCATTATTGGTAACAGGTCAAAATAACATGGCCTCAACCACCCACTAGCAACGGGCGGCCAGATTTTCATTTCTCGTCCACATCTAATTACTTTTACATGGTTAGTTGGCAGTCGAGCATCAGCATATTATTTTTGTCTAGTGCTATGAATTAATACTCACCATCACTAGTGAATCTTTAAATCTAACTCTGCATTAATAAATACATAAAATGAGATCGACGTCCCGTGCAAAGTGGCCTCCAGAGAAGCCAATTTTAATAAGGCAGCTAAACGGAAATCGTCAATAGATTCATTTGCCATTAAAATTTTCTATATTATTAAGAGCACATCTCGTGATCAACTGTCCGACATCGCGGCTAATAATACACCTGCTGATTTAATAATTCTGCGATTCAAAAAACAAAAAGAGCCACCTTAAGAGCCCGGCGAGTAGGATGTACAAGCCGCCTTCTTAGACAGTGCCACAACCAAATTAATCGACATTATTAGCAAACAACTATGACGACACATCGAAGAGCGCCTAGATAAAATATTTGGCTCTAAGATTTTGCATTTACTACCATTCTACGCACAACCATAATGACCAATCATGACTAAATGCAGATTAAACTATTCCCTGTAATAATATCAGAAAATGAGAAGTATTTGGTCCAGCAAAACAAATTCCTAAATAAAACAATTCAATGCAGTGAAATTTACAAAGTTGAACAAACTAGCCAATTGGCGAAGGAGAAAAGTCGAGAGTTTGAAGCTTGACAAGATTTAAAACCTTTCCGAGATAATTGAATATGTTATTTCCTAAAAGCATACGCAAAATAGGACAGCTTTCTTTGTGTACAATTTAAATGCACCAAATGCCAGAGAACTACGTGTAGTAGAAGCTGTTAGTTATGAAATTCACTTCACAGAAAAAATAAACAAAGAAATTGTGCATACTTTACAAATATAAATGTGAACTGTGTATTTGTGTGCATTTACGACTACTAACAATGCCAACATTGTATGAGAATTTATTAAATTCTGTCTAGAAGATCCTTTTAAACGTAAATTTATGGGCCATTCAGAATTACGGTCGTTCTGCTTAGTAAAATATTGTCACAGCCAACAAAAAGTTTCGCAATCTTTGACATTTAACATATTCGTTCACGTCAAAATATTCTTTTCTTACAGAAAATGTGTGTCCAGTATGGGGCCCTTTGTAAGAACTGTTTAGTAAAGTGTTTAAGTCGATAACGTTTCTCGAGGTAGCGCGATCATTATTTATGTGTGTGCCTAACCGAATAAAACCGTAAAATGTCGTTGTCACTGTAGTAAGGAATAAATTCGGCGGTTTGAGAAGCAGGTGATCAGAATGTTTATTATTTTCAACTTTACTGATACTTAGCCAATTTAACAGTAATTGATTGCAGGAGGAGTCATTTTAAATCATTATAACATTAATTTATTAATTGTCAATGAATCAATATAATTGTTAAGCTGCAACGCACTGTCGCGTTTCGACCTTCCATGATCATCATCAGAGTACGACGGCAAACTGAATATCGAGGATCAAACCGCGTTGATTTCCATATATATATTCAACGCGGTTTGATCCTCGATAGTCAGTTTGCCGTCGTACTCTGATGATGATCATGGAAGGTCGAAACGCGTCAGTGCGTTGCGGCTGGCGGTAGTTTTGTTATGTCGTTCGACGACTGGTTAAATACAATGGGATTGGTGTTTACTTCAAGCTCGCAAACTTGATTTAAAGAATTGATACTTAGCCAGTCTCAAACACCATAATTTTGGTACCATTTACAGATTTTGCACATGACAGAAAACGAGTTGTCTTTGAAGTCGCATTAAGTTTGCTATTTTAATTCTTATATATGTATACCTGAAGTCGAAAATACCGTAAAAACAGCCCACATCTCCCGGAGCTTAGTGCTGGCTCCGACCGGTGGTCGCTAATAATCACGAAACACGTGTTGTTCACGCTGACTTTGTTATAAACTTCTGATGCTATTCGAACTACCACGTAACTTGGTACGCAGTACTTAAACTAAATTTGAATATGCTTGTTATCCGCAATAAAGTGTATTTAACAGCAGTTGACATAAAGAAGCATAAATTAAAGATAGTCCTTTTTCAAATCCGAGCGTTCTCTTACGTGCCATAATCCAGATAAGTGCATAACGCGAATGGAATTTATCATTTACATTCGTTAGCAGCTATACAGGTGGTGATGAGGCTAACGCATGGTGCATATAGAAAAACTGAACGTGAAATATGTCCCATTCCAAGAAGTCGGAACTAGTTTATAGACTGTATAAACAAATCTCAATGAGATCGGTTCTCTGGTCCGGCAAATTCATTTTTTTCTTGTTTTAATGAAGTTTCCGCCTTAATGTCTGACAAATTGTCAGACCTTTATTCAATTTGCCGATATATGAGCTCCGGCCTCCGTGCGCGTTCATACTAACAACAAATAGCATTTTTAAACAAAGCATACAACAATAAAGTAAATCTGAACAAATCCGCTCAACTTGGTAGCGCAAATTAGCCAAGTTAAATAGTATTAATTAATTTTTTTAAATATTTCTATCGTGTGGGATGTTACAATCTTTCCCGATTAAGGCATACGAAAAGTGGGATCCAAACATTGGAAAAATGTATTAATTCAGAGGAAGCGTAAACTTAAGACATGCGTTATGCAGACAAAAAATAGTTAAAAGTTTCATCTCTTTTTTACATGATTTGCAGTCTTCAATAAAGGAATAAACGAAGTTAATCAATAAAGTAATAGCCAAAATGAAGTTGCGGTATTTAATTTCAACAAGAAACAAGTAACTGATTAAACTCAGTAAGTATTTAGACAAATCAATGGTCTAGTTACGTATCAGCTGAGTGATAACATGCTGCACTAGGAAATAGCGAATAACGACCAGGTGCCTAAACTCAGCTAGTCCAGTCCTACTGCTTTGTTCTAATTTTTTTATTATTTTAAAGATTCGTAACAGTGTAAAGGGAAACAAACAATTTTTCGACAAGAAACCTTGTGGAGCATTCACAATTGTCGAAGAAACAAAATATATATTATACAAATTTTATTGCCCACCAAGCGGTAAGCACAATTTGTTTGATAAACGCCCGTTGTCAAATGTTTGAAAAACCTCCAGCCTCTTTAATGTGTTTTCGTGTGTAGCTGAAACTTACAGACCAGCCAATATCCGACTTATTTAAAATGACGGTGAGTATTCCACATCGGAAAGAAATAGAAGAAAGGAGCAAGCAAAATTTAACATTTTGTTAAGAAATAAGTAGCAAAGCAAAGTATAATTTTAGTTACGTGCCTTGGCCTGCCCATTTCTTGCTGGTGGTGCGCTCACTTCATCTGAAGCGTCACAGTATTGGATCGGTTGAGCTTCCTTAACAAGCCAACTTGTCAAGCCTGCCGGAGTCTGCTCACGAGTGGGAGAACAAGAAGTCTCAATTGATTTCACCACACGTTGGTTAGAATTATTAGTTGTTGCCTTTGCCACAAACTGCTTAAGAACTAATTGTGATGAAGCCTGTGATTCAACCCGAATTTTCGGTTTGTAAGTCTTTAAAAAGTTGATTAAGTAAAAGACCAATTTTGACTTCTTCATAATAATATAAAGTAGAAATTTTTATTAATAAATATAAACATGTTTACATACCTAAATCGAGGTCTAGGTATCCTGCATGGTTGTTGCCAAAAGAATTAATGGCAAAAGGACAGAGTTGACCAGGCCTTTTGATTGTCCTGAGTTTAACACTCTTGCTCAGTGACGGAATGGTGTGAAGTGATCAAAGGAATAATATAGCAACTAGTAGGGCCCAACTACGAAATGGCTGGTTAACAACTTCTGTCAATCCAGCTATCTGACGTTGTCTCGGTAGCCTGGCGGGAAGGATGTGCAAGCGGCCTTATACTTCATTGAAGTTGACGGGTACTAATTAGAATCGACTTAAAGGGTAAATTGTAGAATGCCACAAAATAAATTTTAACGCTCAAAATATGTCAACGAAAATGTTCAATTTCCAAATCTCAGTGGTATAAGGGGGGGCAGATAATATGCTTGATTTGAAGAAATTAAACTTAATGCTACGGTAAGAGAAGGACAATTCCACAATCGTGCGCACTGCCTGACTAAGGCAGTAGGAGACGTCGCACATTTCCCACCTCATTATAATAATTGGAGCTCGGAAGTGTACTCCCTGCCAAGGACGGCATCCACTGGAAGTAAAATGTAGAGCAACATCATTGTATTTTGAAATATCGATATTTCATAACTACATGCGGCAGTGCTGACCTAATTAATATCAGAGTAAAATTTAAAATTAGCCGTTATGCCTTAAGCTTAGCTTACATTGACCACAGTGAAAATAAGCTACGGTATCAACCAACAACATTATCAGCTGGTAGCAGCCAATAATTCATTAATTATGCTGCGTCCATCATTGGGCCTGACTAAAATATTTCATATTTTGTGCTTAAAGAAATTGACATGCGATCTTCGATTATTTCGCATAACTTGCGGAGGCAATATTATTTGTCACAAGATGTTTTCTTCCTGTGAGTATGGTGTCAGCTCTGAAGATAGGACTGGAAATAAAACCCCGAAAATTCGGAAAATCTGGTTCCAACGTCATTTTCAGACAAGCAGCTTGAAAATGACGAGACAAGTGATAACCCAACAATCAAGGCCACATAAAATCGATGCACTTGGAACAGTAAAGAATTCAAGATTTTACGACCTACGAGTGCTATCAATTGTCCCGCATAAGAAAAAGGCGGAATGATAACAAAATTGAAGGATAGCACTGTACAATTTACATAAAAATTTAATCATCTAGAGTAAGAGGCCTGAAATTTTCGGCAAAAACCGAGGTTTCATGACTAGGCGACTAGCAATAATGCACCTTGTACTTCAATCTTAGTTAACATATTAACATTGTCCAAAATGAACGTCTCCGACAAATCTAGCTAAAGAGCTTATTGGATGGACACATAATAAGCTTCGTTAATGGCAATTTTGTGGTCTCGTTCTCGTAAAATGGTACACATCTAATTCTATGTCAACAAGTCCGCCATCGCTACCAATTATTATTCCGTGATGCCTTGCACAGCCCTCAACAGAGACCGTGTCCTAAATATAAATGAACTAGAAGCGAAAAAAAAGCATTCTGATGTGGAACGCCCGAAATACTCACGACTAGTTCATACTCGTCGACACTATTATGAGCATGGTCCGATAATTAAAAAAGGAAAGCTTTCTGTGATAGAACATTTTTTTGTGTTAAAGAAGTATGGTTTGCAATAGGATCTTTCGCGCAGCCAAATGGCAAGCGGCCAAGAATATCAATGCCGATGGACCAATGACACCCGTTGTGTAGCTCAAAAATGCAGCAGTTTATATTGATTCAGTGCAGGCATTCCGTTTCAAGTTAAAATCATGCTACGGATGGTCGAGGCCTTTCAACTTACTCTACACTTTACTGATTATATCAGTGTCAATGTTTGATGCAGCAAATATTTGACTAACATGAAAATGTACATTTATATAATTAAACGAACATTGGATGCGCGGGTGGTCATAACAATTATTATAATCAAGATTGCGGTCTTGATATAAACACCTGACCCATTAATTACTTACATATATCAGTATAAACTTAGAATTGTATAGTGTAGAAAAGGCAATTCATCCAGTAGACCGGTTTCGTCCTTATTGGGAACTCATCAAGTACTGGCCAGAATTTGCCGCGGACAGGATACGAACCTGGGCACGTCTGCTTCGGAATCTGGTGCTCTAACCACTGAGCTATCCTGCCGCACACTACACTACACCCAATTTTCAGTTATATACTAACTAATGTAACTTGGTTAGTCAATTTTTCCTTTAGGTGGAGCTCATATGGCATCCATTTAGACCCGAAGTTCCAACTAACCATGCCCAATCTGTCATTAATGAACAGACACCACATTACATGGGGAAGTGGTATTGAAATGAACATTTATATAATTAAACGAACATTGGTTGCGCGAGTGGTGATAACAATTATTATAATCAAGGTTGTGGTCTTGATATAAACACCTGACCCATTAATTACTTACATATGTCAGTATAAACTAAGAATTGTATAGTGTAGAAAAGGCAATTCATCCAGTAGACCGGTTTCCTTCTCATTGGGGACTCATCATGTACTGGCCAGAATTTGCCGCGGACAGGACTCGAACCTGGTGCTCTAACCACTGAGCCATCCTGCCGCACACTACACTGCACAAAATTTTCAGTTATATACTAACTAATGTAACTTCGTTAGTCTATTTTTCTACAACTACTACTGAACTAATACTAAAACGACGACTAAAATTCCAACAACAACATTATTAGTGTCATTGCTATAGCTACTACCACCATTACAATTACTACTACTACTATCACAATAACTACTACTTCTACTGATATTGCAAATACCACTACCAAAACTATCACAACTATTACCGCTACTAGAACCAGTAATTGTAACACCACCGTTAATACAACAACTTTTACTACCAGCAATATCAATCTTAATACTACTACCACTAATATTACTAAACATACCATTACTAAAGCTACTACAACTACCACTAATACTACCAATACTATTACTAATAAGAATACTTCTAGTACTTCTATTACTATTTTTACTGCAATAACTGTTACTTCTGCTCGTACTACTTCTAGCACTACTACTATTACCACTACTGCAACTATGACTCGTACTACTGCCACCACTAGAACTACTAATAGTATTACAAAAAATGCCACTATAACTAATATTACTACCAGCGATAATATCAATACACTACCACTAATATTACTACTGCAACTTTAACTAGTACTACCACCACTACGACTACTACAACTAGTACTACTACTAACACAAATATTTTATTACTACTACTACTACTACTACTACTA
>JAQBSW010001651.1:0-126313 GCA_029291075.1 Eudiplozoon nipponicum
CCCTGCTTAAACGTGCAGAAAATAATTCAAAAATAAATTAAATTGGACTGGAACAAAGACATAATCGACATGCCTTTAAAAATAGCCAACGCTTCGCAAAATACGACACATACATCAATTACGGACGCAATTACAATGAAAGCGAGGACACACCAAATGACGTTACGCAAAAGGAGTGGTCTAAATTGCGCAAAAGCAGTGGTCTAAATTGCGCAAAGCAAAGGCTAGCATAACGAAGAGGAGATTGGTTACAACACATGTACAGTGGGATTGGATGAACGAATATACTAACGAATCCAGAAAAATGGCTGTAGATACTGGTAGAAATAAGATTTATTAATAAATGTTATTCCATAGAGTACGTTGTTTTGTTCTTACATTTTAAAAAATGGTGAAATTAGAAACTATCGTTATATATATATATATATATATATATATATATATATATATATATATATATATATATATATATATATATATTGTTGACTGTTTGCCACTGTGAACATTTATGGAAGTGAAAGTTTTAGGCGAATTATACTTTCTGTATCTGGACGACCGTAGTATGCACAAATGTGAACGAAAACTTGTCTTGATAAATATATTTAGGATATATAGGATATATATATATATATATGTAGGATAAAATATGGACAAATAAATTCTCTGCACTTTTCTTAATCGAAATTTCTTAAATCATATAGTTATTTGCTCAGTATCATCGCACATATTGCTGTTAAACATTTTTTTTAAATTGAAATATATTTATTACAGCACAGTTTAAAAGCTTTACGTCTCACTGTTTGCTACAGAAGCCTTTTCAGAAGCGGAAACCGTGAAAAGAGAATATCTTCAATTATTAGCCGATGCCAATTTTAGATCCTTCCCATAATATAAATATGAAAAATAATTAGAAGTTACTAAAGACAAGTCAACATCTTCGACAATATTCACAAAGTTAAATTCCAAAATTCTTCAATATTTTTTACAAATAACAAAAGATTCTTTTATGAAACAAGCGATAACATAAAATTACCAAAAATTAAAATTAATATATATTTATATGAGTTTCAAATTTTTCTCCGACACGCTAAATAACCTTCACAACTACAATTTAGCATTACATATGATCATAATAAAATTCATCTGGGAAGTCATGAGAATATGCGCTGTGAAAGATCACTGAATGAGGTCAGGCACCTTCTTTATATTGGCTTGCATTATAAAGCTCCAATGAAAGAAATAGTTGAGAAAATTATAAACTTTTTTAATACATGTCAGAAAAGCCTTAAGGAGTTGGTTTATTAGAGGCAGACAAGTGGGTTTTAATAACACGCTCTATTCATAATTATCATTCAGAAAAATATTTTTCCCGTAAAATCGATGGGTATTTTAAATTATCTTTTACAATTTTAGATGCAGATGACTATGAGAAGTTCTGTTTTCAACGGCAAAAATATTGGAGTTTCTACGAGAAAGAAAAGATGCCGCGATTCGGAGTCAATTAATGGCCCGAAATCTGATATCTCATTTTGTAAACGTTTTCGAAGATCTAAATCTACATCATCTAAGGAAAACGAGTTATCTTGTGCAGAAAAATCGATTGTGTCGCGAAAGTTACAAAAACAAGCTTCAAAAGTTATGGATTTGGAACCAATATATGAATCCAATGCTGATCCTTATCTTCCACCGCTATCAAGGAAACGTTCGGCGATAATATCAATAATTGATAAAACTACACAAAAATGTAAATCTAGACTATCTGAAAGTACTATACGTAGTTCTCAAGTATCTCATAATCGTAAACTTGGACGAAGTAGCATCGATGCCGTTCCAAAAAGAGATGCAGTAAAGATCAAACGACTGCCATCGAGATCAAAAAGATCTGAAACTATTTCTTCATCACATAAGAAAAATGCTATGGTTATTCGGCTGCAATTAAAAAATGCAGTTGCAGATTCCAAGACAAATGTGCGCATTAAAAATTTGCGCAATCCATCGAGATTAAAATCAGTGAAAAAAGATCAAACAGCCAGATTAAAGAGAATTAACTCTAGGAAAGTGAAATTTGGCAGTAAAGAGGTAGATAACGAAGTAGACCCGTCGTTATTTGAATATTCTTCTCTGGTATGCATATTTTTTCTCTATTTCTTCATGTTATATATTTGTATTAGCGCATATATATAAATATTAATTTAAGATAGCATACAAATAAGTTGTTAATAAGTCTCTGCTCCTGAAACTAGTGATTTAATACGTTAATTTATGTTAATGAATATAGATTTGTTGATTTATAAATATTGAGTTTATGTATTCTATGAGCGGTGCTAATACGTTTCCTTGATGACAAAGTTCGACAGTTCGCGTATTTGTGCGAAATATCATGATATATCGATATAAAATAGGAATATGCAGTGGTGGAGTGATTGCTAGGGAATTTTGCAGACAGTTGGGGCATTAAAACCAGAATACTATGAGTTTCTCAAAACGATTAACTTAAAAAAAATGCAGACATGTTTGCATTTAAATATCGTTTCATGAAAATAAGATGGAACATTAATCCAGTTGCGGCCAAGTAGTACAAGTATACATACCGTATAAAAACGATGAAATATATATCGAACAAAAATTTAGAAACTAATTACAATTAAAATATTTCAAATCAAAATAAGCTCAAGTTGAAAACATTGTTTGTTCAAATACATGAACGGCGATATAGATATCGTCATCCCACAATAGCCGTGTTTGTAGTCCTCAAAGGTGCATTTGACTCAATCCATCGCAACGTTTCATTCGATATTCCGTTAGAAGTGGTATGTGCACTACATTTGTGAACATTATACATGCTCTCTACAAAAGCACTTGTCACGTAAGGGTCTACAATAAATTATCGACCAACTTTACTACTGACAATGGTGTCTGTCATGGATGTTCACTTTGTTCATTACTGTTGAATTGTTTAATAGATGCCATTATATACTTATCAATAAATTCAGACTGCAGGCGTCGACATTCTACCCAGCAGTGGATTACAAGATCTTGAGCATTGAAATGGTATTGCATTATTATTCGATAATCGAGATTCTGCTCAGATTACCTTGAATAGATCTGCAGTCATTTCGTTTTCTTTCGGTATGAAATTTGCACTTCCGCAATATCACAAATCTTCCTTTTCAACTCTGCGACTGCAGGGTGACGTTTTGATATCTTTTCCAGAGTTATACATCTTTTAAGTTGTATAAAAAATCAGACATTATGATTGACGAGATCAAAACTCGATTCACGACAGTTAGTGCTGATTCCTTCAACATTCACCATCTATCGAGAAACACTTATCTCATTCTGCCTTAAAGGGCGTTAAGTGCTATTATACTATAACAAAATTTTGTCTTTTAGAATCGAAATCAGACGCTTACAGGCACTCGATCACCGCTGTTTGAGAAGCATTGTTTGCAAAGGTTATCATTAAACAATACTGGCAACTGTAGACGTATTTTTGGACTGGTCATCAAGTGCTCCTCTTTATAAAACACATTAGGCTCCATAACGGCTCTGGATCAATCACGTTTCACGTATGCTTTCAATTCGATTACATAGTGAGGCATTATTTTCTCAAAAAGGGCTATTTTGGAGTTAGCAACAAGGCGGATATTTTTGTACATTTTAGAATCTGCTAAATTTAACTATAGTCAATTTGTAAAGTATAACGCCGTTCCTCTTTCGGGATTGGGTTTATGTGCGCATCATAGTTCCTGGATGCAAACACTGCGTGATATGGTGTCGAACGGAACTTATGGGCTATCTCGTTGTGCATTTCTAATATAATCACCGTATCATTAATTTCCTAGTAGGACAGAATTTACTGGAGAATTGGCCGCTCTTTATGATGCAATCTTTTGAAAATATCAAGAAAGCTCTACTTCCGCTGTTGCCTTGCATTGTGCTTAAATTGCCTCGCTTATTTTTGTTAATAAGTTAAGCTTCTCCATCTGATTTAGATCCGCATTCATACATCACCTTTCATTAACTATTTCTTTTATTTTAAATTTTTATTTTTGGTTTTTGAATTTAAAAAAGCTTGATACAGTTTTTAAGGTATTTTTAAACATATCGTCTCATGCTTAGATGGCAGGGAAAACTCGATTACTAAAGGCTATTTTACTGTTAGTGATGATTATACTCACGAGGATATTTGCTCGATGGAAGATTAAGCAAGCGTAAGCTGGTAATTACCTGGAAATGTTCGCGATCTTCTGTTCCTGTTTGTAGAGGTGAATACAAAATGAAATGGTCGCTTCCTATGGTTATAACACAGTGAAACATTTTTCAATTTTGGCTTTTGTTTGGCGGTGCATGATGATGATGATGAGGAGTGAAATAATCCGTTCTCCTTAGTTAAATCGTCAGTCAGTATTTCTAGTTACTTTTAGTAGTGCCAAATTAAAAAAATCGATCTCGTAGATGAGCAGCATTTTATGTGATATTCAAGTGATCTCTTCTGATTATATATATATATATATATATATATATATATATATATATATATATATATATATATATATATATATATATATATATATATATATCCGATATAACAAGTTAATTCAATATTACTTCTCCAGGTATAAAACTGAGAAATGAATGTAATTTGTAGCTCCTGGGGCTATAATAAAACGTTTTTATTTGTTTTACAGCCGAAGCTACTTTATTTACCACTGAAAAATTCCCATTAGAATAAATTCAGTCCATTGCATGCTGCATTTCTTATCTTCTGCATTGCTTGGTATATATATATATATATATATATATATATATATATATATATATATATATATATGCGTGTGTGCGTAAGGAGTTGAGAGAGTAAGAAAGAGATCCCTCCTTTGTAGAATCCTTTTATGCTCTTAATTATTGAAGTAGAGCCCGTTACTATCCACAGTAATAAAACATGTTTTATTTATAAGTAGAAAACGCAATTTCTTATATGATGAAAATAGGTAAATATGATTTTCTTGCTAAATCAAATATTTCTGTTATAACTAATTACGCGCGAGGAATAGGCATAGTACTCCACATGATTGAATCAAGATTTTTTGATTTTTTGTTATATATATATATATTTATATTTATATATATGTATATATATATATATATATATATATATATATATATATATATATATATTATAAATTTATACTTTGCGTTTGACATGCATGATTAATTGTCCGTTGATATTATTTTGATTACTATATTAGCACTGTTTATTCTTTTCCGGAATTATTTTGGCTTTACATATAGTCGTAATAGAATTTCATGTTTTATGGTCATGCTTTCAATCATTATTACACATGAGAATATTTATTGTTATAAATCATTGATTGAGATAAGACACTTATGTAGTATTGACTCGCATTATGAAGCTTTAATGGAAGCATTTGTTGACTGTTTGCCACTGTGAACATTTATGGAAGTGAAAACCTAAGGCGAATTCGAGATCCAGTTCCTGGACGATACCAATATGCACAAATGAGAACGAAAACTTGTTTTTTTTTTAGAATAGAATATCTTTATTTGGATTCAAACCACACATATTCCATCAAATAATAAAATTGGAAATTGTACAATATATAAAAAAAAATTATCACATCACAATAAATGTGCAATTAATATCATGTAGATAGGTATATCTCACTAGTTGTACAATACAATATATCAATATCAGAAAGTTCGACTGAAAAGAATAATATATACATTATCAAATTAGGAACAATTAATGTATAATTCGAGTGTAACATTATGCAAAAATTGAGAACCATGACTAGCAATTGATTGTATGTAATGTTAACTAATTAGAAGAAATAGTGCATAACATTTCAATTATAACAATACAAAACTTGGAAATAAAAATCTCTAGAAAATCTGTTTTCGATAACAATTATCCTTGTCTTTTATTCAACCATGAGAAAGTATTATCATAATCAAAAGAATAACAAATATCAGCAGAATTGCAGACTTTTTCAAGTTCAGTAGATAAAGTTTTAAAAGACATCTTAGATGGAGGCATTTCTCTAAGCCCCTTCGGCAATTGGTTATAAATTTTGTAGATTTTCGAGAAAGAGAATAACTTGCTCGCTACATTCCCCACCAAAGGAGGAGATATTGCCAAATGTCCAGATCTAGTTCCAACTTCATGACTCTTTCTTATCGGAGTCATATAGGCACCAGTCCACTGGTTCAAATGGAAAACTTTTATACAATAACACATCCTCCGAAACCACAGCGATTGCAATGACACAAACTGTAATCTAGAGGCGTATATAGTGCAAGAAATAGGACTAATATGTTTCACAACCTTTCTTTGTACAGCTTCTATATTATTAGACAAACCCTTTTTTAATGGATTCCAAGTAGCGACAGCATATTCTAGTACCGGTCTAATCCATATTATATACATTTGAAGTTTTATATCATTTGATAAGATATTTCGATTTATTAGTGCCCATCTTTTCTTGGCACTGCCTACTATACTTTCAATATGTCTCTCAGCAGAAGCTGTACATTGAATAGTTATGCCTAAATCCTTAATTTCTTGCATAAGTTTAATCTCAAACACATCATTAATAACAGCATCATGAAAATAAACATAATTAAAGTTTGTTCTGTTCCCTATTTTTAAAGCTTTCGTCTTTTTATTGTTTATTCTCAGCCCTAGTGTGATCAAATATTTACTCAAATCATACAAATCTAATGTCACATTGTTTTTGGAGAATTCGACATTCTTTGGATCAATTGGGAAGATTATTTTTAAATCATCAGCGAATTTGCAAACTCGACCGTTAAGGATCTTAGTTTCCAAATTTGCAAATACAATTTTAAATAAAATTGGCCCCAAGCTTGATCCCTGTGGAACTCCACTCGTTACTCGTTTCGATTTTGATATCAAATCGTTTACTTGAATACTCATTCGTCGATTATATAGATAGTATTTAAGTAATCTAGAAATATTCGGATCAATATTCAACAAACTAATCGCATTCAAAATAGCATCAAAAGATATAGAGTCAAAAGCTTTTGAGATATCTATAAATACAATTAATGCATCTAACTTATTCTCGTCTAATGTGATTACATGTTTCCACATGGAAAGCATATTGGTAGTTGTCGATCTACCTTTCGTAAAGCCATGTTGACATAGGTCAAAATCAGCCGGTAACATACGTTCTAAATGATCTAGTATCAATCGTTCTATTATCTTCAAAAACGAAGGGATAATAGAGATTAATCTATAATCACTAGCGCACGTTGGCTTACTTACTTTTGGCAACGGCTTAGCTACTATCGTTAGTATATCGATTGGTAATTTCCCATTCTTTAAAATTATATTTATAAAGTTGCAGAGTACATTCATAAATTTTAAAGGTAATTGAAGCAAATTATCAATCGAAATACCAAGGTGATCTTTTTGTTTTTTTGATTTGATTTTTAACATCAATTTTATCAATTCATCACTGTCAATAACAAGTCCTGGTTCCTGGTCTCCCAAAGAATCAGATGGTTCTATAAAATCTCTCCCATTCTGTGGATTGCATATCAAATTGCCAAATACTTCCTCCAATTCACAGAGAAATCCATACTCAGTTTTATCCACAGGTAGAATAAGCTTTAACTTTTCCTTGTATTTACTGTAATCTGTGAGGAGTTTGAATCCTAATCTAGGATTACTCTTCATTTTGGCCAAAATAATTCGTTCTGATCTTTGACGGATTATTAGCAGTGATGAATTAATTTCCTTATCAATGGAATCTAATCTCATTTGTTTAATACTATTAATAAGACTACACTTTATTATATTATCTCGTTTAATTCTTAGTTTACACAGTTTCCTATTAATTCGTTTCGGTATAATGTCCGTAAACGTAGCTGCCTGAAATAAAATAGATAATAACGATGAAACAGAAGAAACAAATTCATCAGTATTCAAGAAATAAAAACTCTCATAATCAATCTGTATACTTAATTCTCTAAAAAAATTCCAGTTGATTCTGGAACAGTGCACGTGTGCATTTTCAAAACTTAGTTTCTGTGTTATGCCACTCAAGATGTTCCATTGTAAAATAATTTGTTTGTGATCCAATTCTTTGAAATAATTGACAACATCATAACTGTGCGATTTTACCATTTCAATTTCTAAGTATACATGATCTAAGCATTGCGAACCTCTAGTTGATTCCTTTATAATCTGCTTGAGATCATGGTTAGAAAAAAAATTGGTTATTTCACAGTCCTGTAACTTATTAAAGTCACCTACCACTACATTGTAGCCATGGCAGTCAAAGATAGATTGAAGAGAATTGGTAAATGTTTGATCATCAAATAAAGTAGCATACGGCGGTCTGTAAACCGCTGTTAAGATCAGATTATCAAATTGTATAGATAGGAAATCAATGATAGCATTATCATCACTAATATGTAAAATTTTCGCCTTAAATACCGATTTACAATAAATGAGTACTCCTCCACCTCTTTTATCCAGCGATCTGTCCTTTCTGAATAAAGAATATTGAGGAATATCAAATTCATGACTTTTAATATCCTTATTAAGCCAAGTTTCAGATAATATTATAAAATCAAAGTCGTTACTTAATATAAAATTAGACAGCAAAAAGTTCTTATTCTTAACACTGCGAAAGTTAGCATAAAATAAATTAAATGTAGAAATCGACTTATCTAAACAAGTGTCGACTATTACTGATTCAACCTTATTGGCTTCTTTACTATTCGTTTTCCGGGCCTCGAAGCCATACTTCCTCTCCCCCCGCTGTCCACGACATTTACTAACGATACTTCGTTTTTTGATTTCGTATCTTCTCTTGTTAAATTTCTTATAATGTCGTAGTCAGAAGTAGGTGGACTCCGCTCCTGGTTGTTCTTTAGCTTTTTTGCTTTTGCCAACTTTCGTTGGAGAAATGTTTTATCACGACCAATATGTATGCTATTAAAACTCGGACTCTCACCTTTCCTTTTATTGATGGCCTCAATCTGTATATTTGTTGGCCTCTTTGTTAACTTTATTACCACCGGTCTAGGACGATTGGATCTTTTTCCAACTCTAAAACATTTAGCAATGTCAGCATGCGTCTCATCCTTTATGAGGATATTTAATTTCTCGACATCATTCACATCAGCATTCTCATCAAGATTAAATAAAATTAGCTGTTCTTGTTTACTAATCCGCGCTGATACTTCATTCGCTAATATGTTTATTATCTCTTCGCCTGTTATTTTATTCTTGATTGATGAGTCATTTTCCACTGTTATTTCAGCCAACTCAACCCATGGCTGAACATCAGTCTTTAAATTATCTAATTTCGTATTTAACACATCAGTCAATTGAACAATTTGCGCGCTTAAAGATTCATTTTTCTTTTCTGCTAATTCCAATTTTGCCGTATACACTTCAACGTCTGTTTCCAGTTTTGACACTTTATTCATGACACGATTATTCTCATCCTTCAGCTCCTTCACTGAGTTCTGAAGTTCTGAAACGATTTTCTCAAGATGCGACAAAATTATAGCCATTTCAAACCGCGCGCGCACAGCAGGTTTTTGTTCGCACAGCAGGTTTTTGAATGGCGTAATACCGGCTCCTACTGATGAGTCGCCAGTAAGCACGAAACGAATGTGCATGAGATTCTACTTTCCGTCCATGCTGTCTTTGGTTTATTCTTATGGTCAGGAATTAACTAATTTGTTACTAGGTTCGCAACACCTAATACATACTTGCAAATTAATTTATTGGAAATCAATTAACTCGTGTAAACGGCCCAGCTTCAAGTAAATGCCGTATTATGTTACAGACAAGGTAAGGTGCAGTGGAGGCTAAGAATAAGTACCGTTGGTGGCCCTTATTAGGACCGGAATTGAGTTCTACGGCTATTGTCAAGTAAGTTAGGTAGTGTAGCAGTATCAAGAAGTACTCGTGGACTGGCTGGTGATGCTTCTGTTGTGGCGTTGAAACCAGAAGCGAGAGGCTGTGTTAAGTCTCAGAATTATCTCGTTGAAGATCTGCGACAACACCGTGGTGAATGGCACGCGTAGAGGTCCAATAAATATATGTTTCTCCGTCTCAATAGTTGTGCAGCAAAAAGATCGGCATGATTAGGTGACTCTGCTTGTGAAGTAAGTCCAGAAGTCAGCGTATGTAAACAATCAGTGTGACAGGACACAGGACGTACAAGTAGTGCATAGCAGAATTCAAACGTGACTTATGACAAGCATGATAAATGCACCGAGCTTATGAAGCATTGAAAACGAAATCTCGCACGCCATTGGTTAACGGAAAATTTCGTTTGTTTTATTTGGTGCCGCGTAAATAAAATTTGAATTTCATTTTGGCAATATGTCAGCGAATTAAACGAACATTGGTTGAGCGGGTGGTGATAACAATTATTATAATCAAGGTTGCGGTCTTGATATAAACACCTGACCCATTAATTACTTACATATGTCAGTATAAACTAAGAATTGTATAGTGTAGAAAAGGCAATTCATCCAGTAGACCGGTTTCGTCCTTATTGGGAACTCATCAAGTACTGGCCAGAATTTGCCGCGGAAAGGATACGAACCTGGGCACGTCTGCTTCGGAATCTGGTGCTCTAACCACTGAGCAATAAGGACGAAACCGGTCTACTGGATGAATTGCCTTTTCTACACTATACAATTCCTAGTTTATACTGACATATGCAAGTAATTAATGGGTCAGGTGTTTATATCAAGACCGCAACCTTGATTATAATAAATGTCAGCGAATTGTTCTTGAGCCATTACACCACTTTCTTCTCTGACAAAATAAGAAATGCATTCCTCTCGGCGAGGTTTGATAAGAAATTTATGGCAGAGTTCGAGCCCAGTTAAGTAACTGGTTTTTATTTTGTCCATAGTTATAAAATATGTACCATAAAGGCTGGGCTGAATAGTGTTTGGTGTTTGCTTCAACAATGATATTATGCCAAATAAACACTAGGAATTGTTAAACAAATTGTTAGCTGTACTGAACGGTCAAGCCGCGTGAGGCAAAACAGAGCAGTGTAAGGTTTGGAGAGCCGCAGCGTGAAGATTGCAAGGAAGATTGCCACTGAAGTTGCCAGGTTTAAGTTGAAACTTGGGCAAGCTGGATCGCCGTTAATGTGTTTGAATACGATGAAAGGAGCTTGTGTGTGCTCGACGTTGTGATCATGATATTCGTAGAGTGGTCACTGTGCAACTGATGAAGTTGAGATATGCATTGAAAGTGGATCGTAACATGATATGAAACAGATGACTACTTTAGTGTTGCTACACAAGGCGTTAGCTATAATTAGCTGGTCATACCAAAATAGGCAGTGTGATCTCCGGTGTGAGCCATACGTTACAATGTAAAAATATATACATGAAAATCAAAGGGCAACGAAAAAAAGTGTATTCGAACATTGCCGCATAGATAGCATTATACCAAATAACTGTTCAAAAATACTACACAATTATTAGCTACGTGAGATAAGTGAGTGTGAGAAATGTGAATGAATCATGTGGATCCATAGAGGTCACGTTGCGTGAAATAGGGCACAAGTGTTGAGCATAAAGTTAAATGTTTGATATGTAGAATTAAAAATAATTATCAGTTATGGGCTATATAAAGCAATCTTTTGATAGTTTGAAATTGTGGGCAGATAGAGTCTGATTCTCGTGTAGAAGGTTGTATGCTCACAGGATCAGGCAGTTCGATAAACGGTTTCAACCTGTCTATGCTTATTGATGTAGGTGTCACACCTTGCATGATAATGAAGTATTTCGGCTTCCTGAGCAAAATCTGGTTAGGACCGCGATACTTTGGTTGTAGTGGTGCAACAGCAGCGTCGTTGCAAACGAGTACCCTCTTGCTGAAGCAGCTTTCAGTTCTCTTTGCATTCTCTCTTCCAAACCGTTATATTGGGGATGGTAGGCAGTCGTCTAGCGTAAGGTGCATCCCATGAACCGGAAGGTGGTTTTGAAACGATCCGATGCGAAGCAGTTGCCTCTATCAGTGAAGACCTCATTGAGAACACCATAATGGGATATACATGCAGAGATAAAAACGTTAGTTACTTCATCTGCAGAAATAGTGCCAAGTGGTAATTCCGCAGGCCATCTTGTAAATCTATCAATAATAGTTAGAAGGTAGCTGAAACCTTGAACTTTTGTCGGATGAATTATTTCGATGTGGACGATGGCTAAGCGAGAAGTAGTTCGGAAATTTTGCAACTTAGAACAAGTGCGCCGTGTGATCTTGTTTTTGTGGCAAGTGGCACACACAGAGACCTATCTTTTAGCGTTCTACCTGAGTCTGTAAGAAGTCGGACAGTCATCTTGCTTCCTGGGTGAGAAATTGAGTGAACTGAGTCGAAAACCTTTCTCTGAAGACTGGTCGGCAGAACTGGCTTGTTGGGCTGCGTACCCGTGAAGTAAATAATAGAGGCACACGAACTTGGTCCGGTAACGGGCTACTGATCTTTGAATGTGATTGTCACGGCACTGTTCTGCTCGCAGGAGAGTTGGCGTTGGTTCAAGTTCTTTGGGGGTAATGGAGTTGACTGTGAATGACGATGGCCAAGGTGGTTGTAGCAAGACGTCTGGCATAGAAAGAGCGTCTGTAATGAAGTTATTTTCGCCTTTGACATGAAAGATGTTGAATTGCCATTCTCTCAGATGATACAGCTGTCGTTCCACTCTAGCAGGTTACCTGGCGATAGCTGAAGTCGGGTTTCGAAATGTGCTAACTAATGGGGCATGGTCTGTAAAAACACCAAATCTGCCGCTGCCAATGATACTGATAAAATGGCGCACTGTGTCGTGGATGGCGAGGAGTTCTCGACCGAAATTGTCGTATCTCGTTTCTACTGGTTGGAGATTACGCGAGTAAAAACTGATAGGCTTCTGAACTCCGTTGATCTTTTGTTCCATCGTGGCTCCAGCAGCGAACTCAGAAGCATCTGTTGAGAGTAAAAATGTTCGTTAAAAATCTAGGTGCATTAGCATTGTAGCATTTTCTTACGAGTTGATGGCGAGAGGAAGTAATTCCTCGTCTTCAGATGACCAAGAAATGATGGAGTTCTTGCTAAGTCTTTTTTGATTCCGCAGGTGCCTACACAACGGATAAAGTTTTCTTGAAAGGCCAGAAAGGAAATTGCAATAGTAGTTTTGAACTCACAAAATTTTGTGCAAATGACTAACAGTCTTCCATGACTTGATATTCCTGATTAAATTCGCCTTCGACGGCAAAGGTTCAATACCTTGTTGCTTGACACGATTCCCTAGGAAGTCCACGGATATAGTTATAATCTGCGTCTTGTCACAGTTGATCTTGAGTGTGTGGTTGGATAAGTGTGAGAAGACGTTTTGCAAATGCTTGGCATGAGATTCTAAGTCTGTACTGAATACGATTATGTCATCGAGATATGATAAACAGTAAGCGGAGTCGTAGCAAAGTATGTTGTCCATGAATCTTTGAAATGTCTGTGTAGCACACTTAAGTCCAAAAGGCATGGAAAGATATTCGAAAAGGCCGAATGGAGTGATGACTAAAGTCATTTCAATATCTTCTGGCGCTATCGGAATGTGGTGGTAGGCTTGTCTGATGTCAATCCCTAAGAAGAAATTGCTGCCGCTGAATTTTTCAAGTAAGGTGTTAATATTGGGAATAGGATATGCATCAGATTTTGTCACCGAATTTAACTTTCGGTAATCTCGACAGGGTTTGTACTATCCGTTTGATTTGAAGACTAACTGCAGTAGTGACGCCTATGAAGTTTTCGATGATCTGATGATTCCCTCTTCTAGTAGCCTTGAAAATTCCTCTTGGGCAGCTTTCGTTTTAGCAGAGGCCAGTGGTCGCTTCTTGAATGCAATAAGTTGTCCTTCTGTGACTATGTGGTGCAACATGTTGGAGACTCAAAGCTCTAACTTTCTGAGATCGAAAAGCGACTTATGTTCTCGAAGAGCTGCTGATATCTTTACTGAATGAAGTACTAGGGTTGGCTGAATGACCTGTAACTCCAAACGCTCGGAGGTAAGTGCCAAAAAACTTTGCTCATGTCCGGCGCGGGGTCAATGATTTTTTGATGAAGTTGTTAGTATATTCACGCCGTTAACCTATGTTAATTGTGCGATACCGGCAGCCATAAGTATGTATGGGCTCCCCTGTAGCTGTTGCGAGTAAAACGACTAGCGACATCTCGGTAAATATTAGACGAGGGCTCAATATTTTTGAGGGCTTGGGAGACGATCCCAATGTCTTTCAGACGCGGACTAAAAGATATTCTGCATCAATACACTGAGGGCACATGTGCGCAGCCATGGCAGAGCCTGCAACGCGCCGTCAAGCAGCGTTTGACACCAGATCGAGAAGACAGGCTTACAGAATTAATGAGCCAGATGTCCCTAGGTAGCCGCACGCCTTCTGAGCTATTTAGGGAGATGGAGCAGAAAGCCTTGGAATTCAACCTGCCCAAGGAAATCTTAATGCGACTTTTCATACAGAAGCTCCCGCCGGCACTCCAAGAGATGGCCACGTTCCTGCGCGAATCCGTCGAAGTACAAGACGACGTTCTGCCGGCACGTCTAGACAAGTGGTGGAAGAAACACCACTACAGCTCACCTGCCCCAGAGAAAGGCCACATCACCTCAAGACTGTCCGAATCACAATCCACTGCATCATCAGCCGGAACAAATATCACGAATGAACGCCTCATCAGCCTGCTCGAGAACCTCACCGTCAGGCCAAATTTGGCCTCAGTCGATGCCGTCCATAGTAGGCGCGACCAGTGCAGGCGTGACCAGCGTCGACCAACGTCCCGGAATAGCGCCAGGAGGTTGATGTCGAGAGGCCGGGCCACAGTTCCACAGCTATCAGCGGAGTGGTGTACGAATCACTGCAGCTGTGGCCACTCCACACGTTTTTGCCTGAGAAACGGCGGCTCATTCCCGCGCACAGACGCGACGTTCAAGTGGGCGTGGTCACCCTGAACAACTCAGGAAGATCTGCCAATGGAAGGTTCGGAAAACTGCTGGGGTCAGCCTCCTCTGCGGCAGTAGAGGCTGCACACCGCGAGATCGTTGGCCGCTCCACGTCTAATGGCTCGAAGCATGTTGCTTTCGCGGTAGAGCGCAATAAAACTATTGTATTTACAGCGATTGCTCCAGTAAAGTCATGCTTCAAACGCCCAAATGCCAGCAACCTGTCCCATCGTCAGTTGCCACTATCAACATCCATTCTCATCCGTGACGCAACCTCTTGGGAATAATTTCTCATTGACATTGGATCAGATGTAAGTTTACCATTTGTCTGAGGGCATGAGAGATACGTACGACAGACAATCAGTTGCTTACATCAGCGCTAAAACATACAACTCGCGCCGAAGCAGTCTGACCTATAAAGCTTATTCCTCCAGTTCCTCATGTACTGAAACTGGACGATTTTCTGAAAAGTCATGAAGAAATCTTCAAACATATCTCGTTCATGTGCGATCTCAAGAGTAAGCGTGCCATCACAGCCCATCGTATCATCTTATCGAAACCACTTCCCCATCCTCCACGAGCACGTCCATTGGCAACACACAAACATACGGCCGCCGAGCAAGAATTCGCCCTGCTACGTTAACAAGGCATCTGTACACGACCCAGCTCACCTTTTTGCGTCGCGTGTGGTAGAAGTACCGAAGAGTGAACCAGCACCAACTCTGAATCGTACATCCTACCAAATCCAGCTGACCTAAACAGATCTGGTATTGGTCATGCTGTGTATTCAAAACATGACCTAGTGAAATCCTACTATCAAGTTACGATGGACAAACACTCCATTTTATATACTGCACTCAGATTCACCGGAGGTGGTACTCACGAATATCACTATATGCCGTTCCGTCTCGGGAATGCCTCGCAAACATTCCAACCCGTTATGGACGAAATATTACATGGTCTACCATTTGTAATTCCATATTTAAACGACATCCTGGTATTCTCCAACTCAATGTCCGAACATATACAAAATACTGGCATCCTGCTCACACGTCTAGCAGACAATGGTCTTCGACTTCATGGAAACAAGTGCGTCTTTGCACACAAATCAATTGACTTCCTCGGTCATCAAATTTCCGAAGAAGATATGACAACTATACGTGCTAAGTTTCGTGCTATTCAAGATCTAAACCTCCAACCACCGATTGAGCATTACGACGAATGATGGGCAAGATGAACTACTATTCTCGACTTGTAACCTGCCTTGCCATGATTCTGGCACCTCTTCACAAATATCTCGTGCCAGAAAGCCGTTTTGTCAAAAAATCATTACAAATTCAGCTCAACGTGTACGACATGCAGGCTTACGAGGATGCCAAAAGGGCCTTATGCAAAGTGACCATGCTACATTCCTCTGATTGGTCTCAACCTTTTGAATTGAAAACTGACGTATCCGACGTTGCCATAGGCGCAGTACTTCAACAGTCCATCAATGGCACACACCAACGTATCACCTTCTATCCTTTCATCATTGCTAACACGACAAGAAACATCATTTGACGTGACATTCTCAAACACTTCGACCTTACGATTCGTCTAAGAACACGAGAGATACGTATGGCAGACAATCAGTTGCTCACATCAGCGCTGAAACATAAAACTCGCGCCGAAGCATTCTGACCTATACAGCTTATTCCTCCAGTTCCTCATGTACCGCAACTGGACGATTTTCTGAAAAGGCATGAAGTAATCTTCAAACCTATCTCCTTCATATAAAACATATTGAGATCCTGCTCACACGTCTAGTCGACTATGGCCTCCGACTTCATTGCAACAAATGCGTCTTTGCACAGAAATCAATTGAATTCCTCGGTCATCAAATTTCCAAAGAAGGTATGACACCTATACCTGCTAAGGTTCGTGCTATTGAAGATCTAGAGCCTCGAACCACCGGTCGAGCATTATGACGAATGAAGGGCAAGATGAACTACTATTCTCGACTTGTACCCTGCCTTGCCAAGATTCTGGCACCTCTTCACAAATATCTCGTGCCAGAAAGCCGTTTTATCATAAAATCACGACCGATTCAGCTCAACGTGGACAACATGCAGGCTTACGAGGATACCAAAAGGGCCTTATGCAAAGTGACCATGCTACATTCCCCTGATTTGTCTCAACCTTTTTAATTGATAACTGACGTATCCAACGTTGCCATAGGCGCAGTACTTCAACAGTCCACCAATGGCATACACCAATCGATCACCTTCTATTCGTAAAAACTACAACCTCGCGAGACGCAATATGATATAGTAGGAAAATTGTCACTCGCATTCTGCCAGTCGATCCTACACTTCGACATCTATCTGGATGTCCGAAAGTTCAAGATCTACACAGTTCATCTTCGTCTACTTCCGTTGCTCAGAATAAAGAAAGAGTATTTATATTCACGACGTGTCAACTCACAACTTACACGAATACACGAGCATGAATATGAAGTCACTCATGACAAATAATCAAAAAAATTGGTCGCAGACTCCCTAAGCCGCCCTGCAGATCTCTGTGTCTCAATCCTGTGTCCCTCACCTATAAGCACTCAGGAATTGCAAGCAGCTCAGCAAGATGATCCATCACTTCGGACATTTGATGTCAATCGCCTGAAAGCATTTGATTATGATGGAACTCTGCTGCAGTGTGAAATAACTGGCGTGTGCCCTCGGCCGTTTTTACTTGAAAAATTCCGTCACAAGATCTTCTAAGTCTACCATTCAATAAGCCACATACCTGGCGAAAAATCAGTGGAAGTTCTATCCAGAACGTATTTTGGCCAGGCATGCGGCAAAATGTCAATAAGTGGGCCAAAACAATGTCTAAAATGTCAGAAATGCAAAGTGACGAGACACACCAAAACGGCGCAAGAAGTCATTGAAGTGCCCAATGTCCGTGAACAATATGCGATATCTACTGTCAATACGGGATCACACCACTCGATGGTATGAGGCCATACCACTGCCAGACATGAAGCAAGACACAGTCAGTTATGCTTTAGAGCTTAATTGGCTCGCTAGGTTTGGTGCTCCATCTGAAGTGACAACCGATCGTGGCGCGCAGTTCCTCGACGTAGAGATCGCAGTCCTACTGAAATATTATTGTATCAGACACTCCGTGACCGCGGCTCGCAATCCAAGAGCCAATACTTTCGTCGAGAGTCCACACCGAGAAATAAAAACGGCGCTCAAAGCCAGCCCAGAAGAAAATTGGCTTGCGGCTTTACCGGAAGTACTCCTATTAATGAGTACAAGAACTCGTGAGCCGATCAAATGTAGTTCCGCTGAAGTGGTATTTGGCGAATGTCTACGGCTGCCCGGCGAACTATTCCGATCACGCTCTAAAACTGCAATAAAGATGAACGAGCCGCCGTTTCTTTTTCCACTTGACAGTTATCTACAATATAACGTTTAGAATCGGCCGATCTGTCCTACACGTCAGCAACATGGCTCAATTTATAAACGCAAAGACTTTGATAGCTGCAAATGTTTCTTCGTCAACAACGATATGAATAACAGGATTCTAGCCAAAACGAAACGCATTTCTTATCGTTTGTTAGATCGACGTCAGAATTACATCATTTTGTTGATTAATGGTAAAGCTGAGGCTGTCTCCAAACACAGACTATCCCGACGGACGTTGATCCAAATGACCCTCTGTTCAGCCATTTTGACATATCAGGCAGTGAAAAAATGATAACTCCACCTCCAGACTGTCTTGCTGACTACGGACTGACGCCCGACATCTCATCAACAACCGAGCCAACTGATGCCGTCTTGCCGTAGCGAGATATAGAGGAACCAGAATCAGTGTTGACAGAGCCAAAATCAGTTGTTACACGGTATGGCAGAGCAATAACACCTCCTGTACGGTTAGTCCTCTTTATTGTGTACTAATTTTGAATTGTCTGGGGGATATATGTAACACGCGGCTCCGCGTTACAACCAAAACGATATTTAATTTTGCTAAATATGGTTCTCTTCAAGGTCAAATAATCTAAATCTGTTTTTACACAATATTTCTCTTAACTGTGACTTAAGAAACAACCTCTGTTATTTTCAAGCAGTTTTAATTGAGATTTCTTGAACTGCAATTTTAATTGTAATTAATAGGGTTGTGTAAACGCCCCGGCTTCAAGTAAATGCCGTACGACGTTACAAACTCGGTTAAGGTGCTCTGAATAGAGATTAGTTACTGATATGGGGGTCCTTAAGAGGGCCTGGTAATGCGTTCTCCTGAAGTCTTCAGAGTGTGAAGATGTCCTAGAGCCTTGGGTGGACTCTGGTTGAGTTGTCGCTCCCGTGGTTGAGCTGTAATCACGATGTGGATAACGTCCTGCAGGATCTGCACTTAATTGGCTCGTCTCTCTGGGTATACTGCAACAAGTTGAGACACGGATGTAGTTAGTTGTTGGTGAAACTATCAAATCACCAGTGTAGGTATTGACAGCCGACAGAACGCACACACGTGAAGCAATGTAGAATGTAAATGCCACAACTGGCCTGCATGGTAAATTGCCGTGCTTAAATAGCATGCCATGCCTACTTGCACACTATTGGTTAAACGGCAAGTTTCGCTTTTTTCTCATTGGTGCAACGTAAATAAAATTGAATTTAATTTACGCAATATGTCGGCCATTAATTTGTGTCGTTACAACACTTTCCTCTCTGAAAAAAAGGAAAAAAATTCCTCTCTGCGAGGCTAGATAAGAAAGGCATGACAGAGTTCGAACCAATATGATGAACCATAAGTGTTGGGCTTAAATAGGCTTGTTGGTTGCTTCAACAATGATATGATGCCAGGTAACCACTAGGAATTGCTACACAATTGTTAGCTCTAGTGGACGGTCATAGCACGTGAGGCAAAATAGAGCAGTGTAAGTTTTTGGAACCGCAGCGTGAAAATTTCGAGGTAAATCGCCTCTGAATTTGCCAGGTTTAAGTTAAAACCTAAGCAGGTTGGATCGTTGTCAATGTGTTTGTATACGACCAAAGGAGCTAGAGTGCTCGACGTTGTAGTCATGACATTTGTAGAGTGGTCTTTGTGCAATTGATAAAGTTGAGATATGCATTGAAAGTGGCCTGTACCATGATATGAAGCTGATCACTACTTAGTGTTGCTACACGAAAGCGTTAGCTCTAAGTAGCTGGTCATACCAAAATAGGCAGTGTAATGTCATGTGTGAGAAATACATTATAATGTAAAAATATATACATTAAAATCAAAGGTAACTGCATAAAAATATGTACACGAACATTGCCTCAGAGATGGCATAATACCAAAGAACTGTTCAAAAATGCTACACAATTGTTAGCTAAGTACAGCTGGTTATGCCACGTGAGACAAATACCAATAATAACGAAAGGTTAAAAAAATTTTGATAGTTAATATTAATGTTTAAAAAAAATCAATTACGCGTTGTACAAAGCAGGATATTGAGATTGTGAGCAGACGGAGCCTGAGATGTGTGTAGAAGGTTGAACGCTCTCAGGATCAGGTGGTTCGATAAACGGTTTCAACCTGTCTATGCTTACTGATGTCGGTGTAGCGCCTTGCATAATGATGAAATATTTTGGTTTTCTGAGTAAACTCGGGTAAGGACCGCGATACTTGGGTTGTAGTGGTGCAACAGCATTATTGTTGCGAACGAGTACTCTCTTGCAGTTGTGGTGCTGTGGGTGAACGAAGACTGGACGAGGCGTATGTCTCGGCTGCTGTTCAGACGTGTTACCGAAATGAAGTCGTAGGCGGCTAGCTTCGTCTTGTGGGTCATCTTGTGCCGGTAGTAGACGTTGGAGCTGACTAGGCAGGCGTAGATCCATGCCATACAAGAGTTGTGACGCAGATGTTTTAATAGATTCACGAGTACGGGAACGCATGGCAAGCATAACTAAAGGTAGTGCGTCGACCCAGTTGCCATTAATGGACGAGGATGCTAAAGCTGCTTTGAGTTCCCTATGCATTCTCTCTACCATGCCATTAGCTTGGGGATGGTAGGCAGTCGTCTGGCGTAAGATGCATCCCATGTGCCGCAAGGTGGTTTTGAAACGATCAGATGAGAAGCAAGTGCCTCTGTCCGTGATGACCTCATTGGGAACACCATAATTGGATATCCATGCAGAGATAAAACCGTTAGTTACTTCGTCTGCAGAAATGGTGCCAAGAGGTAATGCCGCAGGCCACCGTGTTAATCTCTCGATCGTAGTTAAAAGGTAGCTGAAACCTTGAACCTTTGTCAGATGAACTATGTCGATGTGGACGATGGCTAGGCGAGAAGTAGACCGAAAATGTTGCAACTTAGAACGAGTGTGTCGTGTGATCTTGTTTTTCTGACAAATTGCACACTCTGAGACCCATCGTTTAACATTCTGCCTAAGTCTGTGACCCCAGAAACGATCTGTAAGAAGTCGGACAGTCGCTTGGCTTCCTGGGTGAGAAATTGAGTGAATTGAATCGAAAACTTTTCTCTGAAGGCTGGTCGGCAGAACTGGCTTGTTAGGCTGCGTACCCGTGAAGTAAACAATTGGTAAGCCTTCCCACAGACGGCATATGAACTTGGTTGGGTGACGGGCTATTGATCTTTGAATGTGAATGTCACCGCGTTGTTCAGTTCGCAGGAGAGTTGGCGTTAGTGCAGGTTCACTGAGTGCCACGGAGTTGACAGTGAATGGTGACGGCGAAGGTGGTTGTAGAGAGACGTTTGGCCTGGACAGGGCATCTGCAATGAAGTTCTGTTTGCCCTTGACGTGAAAGACGTCAAATTGCCATTCGCTTAGACGAGAAAGCTGTCTTTCCACTCTGGCGGGGTACTTGGCGATAGATGAAGTTGCGTTTCGAAGTGCGCTAACTAGTGGTGCATGATCTGTGAAAACAACAAATCTGCTGCTGCCGATGATGCTGATGAAGTGGCGTACTGCGTCATGGGTGGCGAAGAGTTCTCGTCCGAAAGTGTCGTACCTCGTTTCTACTAGTTGGAGAGTACGCGAGTAGAAACTGATAGGCTTCCGAACTCCGTCGATCTCTTGTTCCAAAGTGGCTCCAATAGCGAATTCAGAAGCATCTGTCGTGAGTAGAAATGGCTTTTCGAAATCTGGATGCGTTAGCATTGTGGCATTTGCTAACGAGTTGATGGCAAGTCGAAGTAATTCCTCGTCTTCGGATGACCAAGCAATGATGGTCTGCAGGTTCGCACAAAGGATAAAGTTGTTTTGAAAGGTCTGGAAGGAACTTGCGATAATAGTTTAGTACTCCCAGGATTTTCTGCAAATCGCTCAAAGTCTTTGGTGACTTGATATTCTTGATTGAATTCGTCTTTGACGGCAACGGTTGAATACCTTGGGCCGTGATACGATGCCCTAAGAAGTCGACGGATGAAGTTGCAATCTGCGTCTTGTCACAGTTGATCTTGAGTCCGTGGTTGGATAAGCGTGAGAGGACATTTCGTAGATGTTTCGTATGAGATTCTAGATCTGGACTGAATACCATAATGTCATCGAGATATGACATACAATAAGCAGAGTCGTCGCGAAGTATGTTGTCTATGAATCTTTGAAATGTCTGAGTAGCACACTTAAGTCCAAAAGGCATGTAAAGATATTCAAAAAGGCCAAATGGAGTGATGACTGCAGTTTTCTCGATATCCTCTGGTGCTACCGGTATGTGATGGTACGCTTGTCTGAGGTCAATCACTGAGAAGAAATTGCTGCCGTTGAGTTTTTCAAGTAAAGTGTTGATATTTGGAATAGGATATGCATCAGATTTTGTCACTGAATTTAGCTTACGGTAGTCTCCACAGGCTCTGTACGATCTGTTTGATTTTGAGACTAAGTGCAGTGGTGACGCCCATGAACTTTTCGATGGTCTGATGATTCCCTCTTCCAAAAGCCTTGAGAATTCTTCTTGGGCAGCTTTCAGCTTAGCAGGAGCCAGTGGTCGCTTCTTGAGTGCAATAGGTTGTCCTTCTGTGACGATATGATGTATCGTGTTGGAGACTCGTAGCTCTGACTTGTTAAGATCGAAAAGCGATTTGTATTTTCGAAGAGCTGCTGATATCTCTGCTGAATGATGCACTGGGGTTGGCTGAATGACCTGTAACTCCAAACGCTCGGAGGCAAGTGTCCAAAAGCTTTGTTCAAGTCCGGTGGAAGGGTCGATGATCTTTTGATTGGCAAGATCAACAATGAGCCGAAATTTTAGAAGGAAATCAAGGCCTATTATATTATGTGAGACCTTGGCAATGATGAAGTTGTGGGAAAATTCACGTCGTAGACCTATGTTGAGTGTGCGGTATTGGCAGCCATAAGTTGGTATGGGCTCGCCTGTAGCTGTTGCGAGAAGAACGCCTAGCGACATCTCGGCCATTGAATCACCTTTGAGAACTGAGACTGCCGCACCTGTGTCTACGATGCACTCTTCGCCAGTTTTGAAATCAAGAAGGTGCAGAAGTTCGTTTGGCTGTTTGGCCGGTTCATGCAAACAAGTAGGCTGGTGATTGCGACCGGCATTGTCTGTTCGGTTCTCTATGTGAAAAATTCGTCGTGGACGAAAAGAGTCGACAGGGATGTCGGATTGTATTTGGCTTCTTCCCTGTCGCGCCGTTGATGCTGTTGATGTGCAGAAAGTACGGTCTTCTACTTCCTGTGCCAGACGTTTCCCGATGCTGATGCACCCTTGTACCTGCGGTCTGTTGTCCTTTCCGTCAGCTGTGGAAATTGACACTCATTCGGAAATTCTTCGGAACGACAAAGACAAACTTGGCAAGCATAAAAAAACTTCTGGTGGTTATAACACCAGTTCTTTGGAGCATATTTATTAAATGATTGCGGAGATCTCGATCGCCGCCTACCATTATAATTTGACTTGGAAACGAATTTTGGTCGAGCATTCACATGATTTATCTCCGATTTGGTAATGGCCAGTCCTTCTAGAAGTTTGGCCATGTTCGCCACTGTTCTCTCTAAGGAGGAGATTCTATCATCTTGCGGAGGTGAAGAAAAGGATAATGGATTCACTTTGGGTTCCAAAACCCTATATTCTAACTCACATCTCTCAGATAAGTCATCTATAGAGAGAGTGTTGGGGAGCTGTCTGGCAAAGAGTTTTAATGTTTGGGGAAGATTGTTAATAAAAACAACCTTAGCCTCATGGTCAGAAATGTTGGTTTTATACCAACGTTTCCGTAATTCCCTCAGTATTTCTATGGGGCCAAGATTTGGTATATCTAACTGCGCATATTTGTTTATTATCTGCTCAGTTTCAGTGGGTCCAAGCAAGGATTCTACCTCGTTTTGTAGGCCCAAAATGGGATTAGGTAGCTTCCTAATGGCCTCAAGCTTAGGATAAATCCGTCGCTGCAATTCAGAAGGTAGTTTAGCAAAAACCTTCGACAGTTTTTGATGACTGTCATAATCAGGAAACGGGGAGAAAGCGGAGTCTACGCGCATAAAGAATAGCTCACTATCTCCATCCCAAACAGGAACATCACTATCTAAAATTAGACCTGACATTTAACAATCTTACGGGATCTTAAAAGCATAAATTTATAAGCAATATGAAAATGTATATATAAATGTATAAATATATAACGAAACGCTTACCCACAAACAGCTTCCACTGTTGCTTGATATTGTCCAGTACAAAAGGAAAAAACGAACAGAGGCCCCGATGGCCTTTGATGACAATGTATTATTATTTCAACACAGAACAGCGTCACTCCTTCCAAAAAATTGAAATTGTCCTGTAGGGAAGACAAACAAGGGCCCGTTGCCAATGAATTATTATTTTCAACAGCAAGAATAACACACTGCTTCCAAAATTTGAAATTTTCCTTTAGGGAAGACGAACAGAGGCCTCGTTAGCCTTTGAATGCTCACACCACAAATTCACGAATATATACCCAACAAAATTTTAGAAAAACCAGGATCAGGGTGTAAAGAAAACGCGAATGTTAGTCGATTTATCCCAAATAGATTTTCACAATCACGGTAAAGAAAGCACAAATGTCAATCTATTATTATATCCTCCAAAACACACCACGAATATATATATATATATACCCAAAAAAATTCAACAGATGACCACGATTTATCCCAAATAAATGAAAAAGGAAGTCAATTTTATTTATACCAAAAAAATCAGAACAATAATCACTATCCTGGCGTGGTCGCCAATTTTGTAAACGCCCCGGCTTCAAGTAAATGCCGTACGACGTTACAAACTCGGTTAAGGTGCTCTGAATAGAGATTAGTTGCTGATATGGGGGCCCTTAAGAGGGCCAGGTAATACGTTCGCTTGAAGTCTTCCGAAGTGAAGATGTCCCAGAGCCTTGGGTGGACTCTGGTTGAGTTTTGGCTCCCGTGGTTGAGCTGTGATCGCGTTGTGTATGGTGTCATGCAGGTCCTGCACTCAATTGGCTCGTCTCTCTGGTATCTCGCATCAAGACGAGTAGGGATTGACAACCGGTAAAGTGCAATATGCGCTGACAGCCGATCGAGCAAATACGCGAAGCAGGTAGAATGCAAATGCCACAACTGACTTGCATGGTAAATTACCGTGCTTAAATAGCATGCAATGTGTGCTTGCATACTATTGGTTAAACGTCGTTTAACGTGGTTAAACGGCAATTTGCTTTTTTCTCATTGGTGCAACGTAAATAGATTTGAATTTTATTTACGCAATATGTCACCGATTGATTTGTGTCGTTACAGAATAAATAGATTGACATTTGTGTTTTATTTACCCTGATCGTGATTTTCTGGGAATTCTGTTGGGTATATATTCGTGGATTTGTGGTGAATTGTTTTGGAGGGTATAATAATAATACATTGGCATCAAAGGCCAACGGGGCCTCTGTTCATCTTTCCTACGTACGCACAAGCTCAATTGCGGATAATTTCAATTTTGGATGCAGTTACTGTGACGTGCTTTTGTTCTGCGCTCATGCAACTGTGGAAGCTTTTGTGTGGGTAAGTGTTTCGTTAAAGTATATTTATATATTTTCATATTGCTTATAAATTTATGCATTTAAGACCCCGTAAGATTGTTAAAATGTCAGGTCCAATTTTAGATATTGATGTTCCTGTTTGGGATGGAGATAGTGAGTTATTCTTTATGCGCGTAGACTCCGCTTTCTCCCCGTTTCCTGATTATGACAGTCATCAAAAACTGTCGAAGGTTTTGCTAAACTACCTTATGAATTGCAGTGACGGATTTATCCTAAGCTTGAGGCCATTAGGAAGCTACCTAATCCCATTTTGGGCCTACAAAACGAGGTAGAATCCTTGCTTGGACCCACGGAAACTGAGCAGATAATAAACAAATATTCGCAGTTAGATATGCCAAATCTTGGCCCCATCGAAATACTGAGGGAATTACGGAAACGTTGGTATAGAACCAACATTTCTGACCATGAGACTAGGAATGTTTTTATTAACAATCTTCCCCAAACATTAAAACTCTTTGCCAGACAGTTCCCCAACACTCTCTCTATAGATGACTTATCTGAGAGATGTGAGTTAGAATATAGGGCTTTGGAACCCAAAGTGAATCCATCATCCTTTTCTTCACCCCCGCAAGATGATAGACTCTCCTCTTAAGAGAGAACAGTGGCGAACATGGCCAAAGTTCTAGAAGGATTGGCCATTACCAAATCCGAGTTAAATCATGTGAATGCTCGACACAAATTCGTTTCCAAATCAAATTATAATGGTAGGCGGCGATCGAGATCTCCGCAATCCTTTAATAAATATGCTCCAAAGAACTGGTTTAATAACCACCAGAAGTTTTTTATGCTTGCCAAGTTTGTCTTTGTCGTTCCGAAGAATTTCCGAATGAGTGTCAATTTCCATAGCTGACGGAGAGGACAACAGACCGCAGGCACAAGGGTGCATCAGTATCGGGAAACGTCTGGCGCAGGAAGTAGAAGACCGTACTTTCTGCACATCAACGGCATCAACGGCGCTACAGGGAAGAAGCCAACTACAATCCGACATCCCTGTCGACTCTTTTCGTCCACGCCGAAAACAGACAATGCCGGTCGCAATCACCAGCCTACTTGTTTGCATGACCCGGCCAAACAGCCCAACGAACTTATGCACCTTCTTGATTTCAAAACTGGCGAAGAGTTCATCGTAGACACAGGTGCGGCAGTCTCAGTTCTCAAAGGTGATTCAATGGTCGAGATGTCGCTAGGCGTTCTTCTCGCAACAGCTACAGGCGAGCCCATACCAACTTATGGCTGCCAATACCGCACACTCAACATAGGTCTACGACGTGAATTTTCCCACAACTTCATCATTGCCAAGGTCTCACATAATATAATAGGCCTTGATTTCCTTCTAAAATTTCGGCTCATTATTGATCTTGCCAATCAAAAAATCATCGACCCCTCCACCAGACTTGAACAACATTTTTGGACACTTGCCTCCGAGCGTTTGGAGTTACAGGTCATTCAGCCAACCCCAGTGCATCATTCAGCAGAGATATCAGCAGCTCTTCGAAAATACAAATCGTTTTTCGATCTTAACAAGTCAGAGCTACGAGTCTCCAACACGATGTATCATATCGTCACAGAAGGACAACCTATTGCACTCAAAAAGCGACTACTGGCTCCTGCTAAGCTGAAAGCTGCCCAAGAAGAATTCTCAAGGCTTTTGGAAGAGGGAATCATCAGACCATCAAAAAGTTCATGGGCGTCACCACTGCACTTAGTCTCTAAATCAAACGGATCGTACAGAGCCTGTGGAGACTACCGCAAGCCAAATTCAGTGACAAAATCTGATTCATATCCTATTCCAAATATCAACACTTTACTTGAAAAACTCAACGGCAGCAATTTCTTCTCAGTGATTGACCTCAGACAAGCGTACCATCACATACCGGTAGCACCAGAGGATATCGAGAAAACTGCAGTCATCACTCCATTTGGCCTTTTTGAATATCTTTACATGCCTTTTGGACTTAAGTGTGCTACTCAGACATTTCAAAGATTCATAGACAACATACTTCGCGACGACTCTGCTTATTGTATGTCATATCTCGATGACATGATGGTATTCAGTCCAGATCTAGAATCTCATGCGAAACATCTACGAAATGTCCTCTCACGCTTATCCAACTACGGACTCAAGATCAACTGTGACAAGACGCAGATTGCAACTTCATCCGTCGACTTCTTAGGGCATCGTATCACGGCCCAAGGTATTCAACCGTTGCCGTCAAAGACGAATTCAATCAAGAATATCAAGTCACCAATGACTTTGAGCGATTTGCAGAAAATCCTGGGAGTACTAAACTATTATCGCAAGTTCCTTCCAGGCCTTTAAAAACAACTTTATCCTTTGTGCAGGCACCTGCGGAACCGAAAAGGACTTAGCAAGAATTCCATCATTGCTTGGTCATCCTAAGACGAAGAATTACTTCGACTTGCCATCAACTCGTTAGCAAATGCCACAATGCTAATGCATCCAGAATTCGAAAAGCGATTTCTACTCACGACAGATGCTTCTGAATTCGCTATTGGAGCCACTTTGGAACAAGAGATCGACGGAGTTCGGAAGCCTATCAGTTTCTACTCGCGTACTCTCCAACCAGTAGAAACGAGGTACGACACTTTCGGCCGAGAACTTCTCGCCATCCACGACGCAGTGCGCCATTTTATCAGCATCATTGGCAGTAGCAGATTTGTTGTTTTCACAGATCATGCACCACTAGTTAGCTCACTTCGAAACGCAACTTCATCTATCGCCAAGTACCCTGCCAGAGTGGAAAGACAGCTTTCTCGTCTAAGCGAATGGCAATTTGACGTCTTTCACGTCAAGGGCAAACAGAACTTCATCGCAGATGGCCTGTCCAGGCCAGACGTCTCTCTACAACCACCTTCGCCGTCACCATTCACTGTCAACTCCGTGGCACTCAGTGAACCTGCACTAACGCCAACTCTCCTGCAAACTGAACAACGCGGTGACATTCACATTCAAAGATCAATAGCCCGTCACCCAACCAAGTTCATATGCCGTCTGTGGGACGGCTTACCAATTGTTTACTTCACGGATACGCAGCCCAACAAGCCAGTTCTGCCGACCAGCCTTCAGAGAAAAGTTTTCGATTCAATTCACTCAATTTATCACCCAGGAAGCCAAGCGACTGTCCGACTTCTTGCAGATCGTTTCTGAGGTCACAGACTTAGGCAGAATGTTAAACGATGGGTCTCAGAATGTGCTATTTGTCATAAAAACAAGATCACACGACGCACTCGTTAAAAGTTGCAACATTTTCGGCCTACTTCTCGCCTAGCCATCGTCCACATCGACATAGTTCATCTGACAAAAGTTCAAGGTTTCAGCTACCTTCTAACTATGATCGATAGATTTACACGGTGGCTTGCGGCATTAACTCTTGGCACCATTTCTGCAGACGAAGTAACTAACGGTTTTATCTCTGCATGGATATCCAATTATGGTGTTCCCAGTGAGGTCATCACGGACAGAGGCACTTGCTTCTCATCTGATCGTTTCAAAACCACCTTGCGGTACATGGGATGCATCTTACGCCAGACGACTGCCTACCATCCCCAAGCTAATGGCATGGTAGAGAGAATGCATAGGGAACTCAAAGCAGCTTTAGCATCCTCGTCCATTAATGGCAACTGGGTCGATGCACTACCTTTAGTTCTGCTTGCCATGCGTTCCCGTACTCGTGAATCCATTAAAACGTCTGCGTCACAACTCTTGTATGGCATGGATCTACGCCTGCCTAGTCAGCTCCCACGTCTACTACCGGCACAAGATGACCCACAAAACGAAGCTACCCGCCTTCGACTTCATTTCGGTAACATGTCCGAACAGCAGCCGAGACACACGCCTCGTCCAGTCTTCGTTTACCCACAGCTCCACAGCTGCAAGAGAGTACTCGTTTGCAACAATAATGCTGTTGCACCACTACAACCCAAGTATCGCGGTCCTTACCCGATTTTACTAAAACAGCCAAAATACTTCATCATTATGCAAGGCGCTACACCGACATCAGTAAGCATAGACAGGTTGAAACCGTTTATCGAACCACCTGATCCTGAGAGCGTTCAACCTTCTACACACGTCTCAGGCTCCGTCTGCTCACAATCTCAATATCCTGCTTTGTATAACGCGTAATTAATTTTTTTTAAACATTAACATTAACTATCAAAATTTTTTTAACCTTACGTTATTTTTCGTATTTGTCTCACGTGGCATAACCAGCTGCTCTTAGCTAACAATTGTGTAGCATTTTTGAACAGTTATTTGGTATTATGCCATCTCTGAGGCAATTTTCGTGTACATATTTTTTATGCGGTTACCTTTGATTTTAATGTATATATTTTTACATTATAATGTATTTCTCACACATGACATTACACTGCCTAATTTGGTATGACCAGCTACTTAGAGCTAACGCTTTCGTGTAGCAACACTAAGTAGTGATCAGCTTCATATCATGGTACAGGCCACTTTCAATGCATATCTCAACTTTATCAATTGCACAAAGACCACTCTACAAATGTCATGACCACAACGTCGAGCACTCTAGCTCCTTTGGTCGTATACAAACACATTGACAACGATCCAACCTGCCTAGGTTTTAACTTAAACCTGGCAAATTCAGAGGCGATTTACCTCGAAATCTTTACGCTGCGGCTCCAAAAACTTACACTGCTCTATTTTGCCTCACGTGCTATGACCGACCACTAGAGCTAACAATTTGTGTAGCAATTCCTAGTGGTTACCTGGCATCATATCATTGTTGAAGCAACCAACAAGCATATTTAAGCCCAGCACTTATGGCTCATCCTATTTTTGCTTAACTTGTTTCGAACTCTGTCATGCATTTCTTATCTAGCCTCGCAGAGAGGAATTTTTTCCTTTTTTCAGAGAGGAAAGTGTTGTAACGACACAAATCAATGGCCGACATATTGCGTAAATTAAATTCAAATTTATTTACGTTGCACCAATGAGAAAAAAGCGAAATTGCCGTTTAACCACGTTTAACCAATAGTGTGCAAGTAGACATATTGCATGCTATTTAAGCACGGTAATTTACCATGCAAGTCAGTTGTGGCATTTGCATTCTACCTGCTTCACGCGTGTGCGTTCTGTCGGCTGTCAATACCTACGCTGGTGATTTGATAGTTTCACCAACAAGTAACTACAACCGTGACTCATCTTGTTGCGGGATACCGGAGAGACGAGCCAATTAAGTGCAGAACCTGCAGGACGCCATCCACAGCGTGATTACAGCTCAACCACGGGAGCGACAACTCAACCAGAGTCCACCCAAGGCTCTAGGACATCTTCAAACTCTGAAGACTTCACGAGAACGCATTACCAGGCCCTCTTAAGGGCCCCCATATCAGTACCTAATCTCTATTCAGAGCACCTTAACCGAGCTTGTAACGTCGTACGGCATTTACTTGAAGCTGGGCCGTTTACAAATACTTGTGCTACAGGCACGCTAATTGTAATTTTCCATACTTTAATAAAGCCTATTTAGATTTGGGTATATTCGATAAAAATATCGATTATTTATATTATATTTTTTGAGCAGCTAAATAATTAACTTTATTTCATATTTAGAACTACTGTCGTTACTTTTATCAATCTTTTGCGTAATTATATTTTTTGTATCTTAATTTTATAGTCTAACTGGCGTGGTTTTCGCGAACATTCTATCGGACGATGTCGAACATTGCTCCTAAAGGGCTTTTCATCGCAATTGAGGGCGTGGATCGCTCAGGAAAATCAACCCAAAGCAAATTGCTTACACAAAAATTGTCTGAATTGATGGCAAAGCCCCCTCTTCATGTACGTTTTCCGGATCGAACGACAGCTATTGGCAAAGGAATATCCGAATATCTCGAGGGAAAAATAGATATGGAACCACATGCAAATCATTTGCTTTTCACTGCAAATAGGTAGGCACGTTGTATTCGATCGCATACCTCGTATTTTCTGCATTATATTTGTTTTATGCTTTTGTTGAAACAAGTTCTAACGTGTAAGAATCGTTTATGTTTCAATAATGTGCCACGTAAATTTAGGTTTGCTGCCTTAGTTGAATATGATCTTTTGGATGCTAAATATTCTAAATAATTTTCTTGGTTATGTTCACGAGGTGGAATTATTAGCTTACAGAACATTTGCATATTTTATGTCAAATATTGTTACGCATTGAATGGCATAGACTCGTTTTTAGGGCTTGATGATTTGTTGTTCATACCGATTATTTATGTAACCTTAATGAGTAGAGCTCTAAGGGATATATATGAAAGAATTGAGTTGCCGCCATTTACTTTACGGGCAAACGTTCGTCATTATTTGTTTATTAATCGATAACGATTTAAGTATCGCAATGTGAAGTTTTGATTCTCGAGCAGCTAACTACGCTGTTGACAACTGTTTCGCGTCGCGTCATCACTTAAGTACGGAAACATCAATCAGATTCGAATTAGAAGACTAGGATAATTGTTCTGACAACACGTTCCAATCTTGAACCCGATGTGAGTATCGAACGTTAACCGTAACACTTCAGTTTATTTGGTAAATCTTCATTTAGTTTCCGTTTCGCATGAAGTATTTTGTTTTATTGACTAAAGTACAATAGTTATCGCCGAATGTGAATGTTTTGTTTGAATCGATATAAATGACCCTTGTTGATGTGCTACTTTTGTCCCCCTGGCTACTGTTAAAACGCTTTTCTGTCCTGTTGTGATAGTTGTTCAGCTGTGTGATGTGAGCAATAGCTATTTTAGTTTTTCCAGAATACTGTTGACTTGTTATGCATTATCATATGAGCAAAGACATTTCCTCGGGATAATGCTTTATAATAGAATAAAGTAATTTAATTGTAGTACCTCATTATTGTAAAATGTGGCTTATGTGAGATGATGTAATGAGCTTAAAGCCTGCTGGCAGCCCTGACTACGATTTTTTAATCCATCGAGTCTAAAAATTTAGTTTTGACTAACTCTAGTTCAGTAGATTAAGAAATTAAAACGTGGTTCTGATTAACTTTGCTTCAATGATATTTTTGCTGGTTTCTGATTTATCACTTGAGCCGTTACAGAATATATTGTCGTTCATTTGTCCTTGTCGAGTAAAAGAGTCGAATCGAGACAGGATTAGTTCTCTGTGGGCCTTGTTTGCTAATACATACAGCCGGGGTTATATCTGGTAATCTCTAGAAAAAACTTAGCCAGCTTCCTTATTGACATCTGGTTTAGCTTTTCTCTACGTAAATATTGAACATGTAGTCTATTCTTTTAATAATGAGTCAATGGCTATATATATATATATATATATATATATATATATATATATATACTCACTCTTATAGAACTCTTGATTTAAGCAAGATCTTGAACAGAGCGCATGACAACAGACCTTACTTTAGAGGGTACGTGCATATTTTTATTGCTTTTAAGTTATTTTGGGATTAATGCATTTATTTATAGAATTTACAGGATTTTCAATAAAACATTTGTGATTTTGCACAACAGTTGGGAGTGATTCTTAAACGAACATGGTTTGTGCGGGCGGTGATAACATTTTACTATATCCACGGTGCGAACTTGATATAAATCCCTGACCCTTTAAATATTTACTTTTGTCAGCATAAACTAGGAATTGTATAGTTTAGAAAAGGCAATTCATCTAGAAGACTGGTTTTGTCCTTATTTGGACGCGTTTTTTGCCGCGAACAGGACTCGAACCTGGGTACGTCTGCTTCGGAATCTGGTGCTCTGACCAGTGAGCCACCAGTCAACTTGATGAATTGTCTTTTCTAAACTACAATTCTTAGTTTATGTTGGCAAATGTAAGTATTTAATGGGTCGGGATTGATTCGTCGCAATTATTTGTAATACGTGCCAAGCAGACAGCCATGGAAGTGCATTTCTTAACTTTTGGTACGGGATGTAATATTCAGTGTATCGGGACCTTGCAAGTACATGTCGATCTGTGATTTATGACTTCGTCGGCCAATTTACCAGTGTTAAGCCGGATTTGCGTGTCATGTTAACATAGTTGTTGCTCGGTTGCTATTCCAGCCAAAAATGCTCATCCGTCGTGTTTGATTGCCAGTTTATGCATCTCGCCTCTATGATGTGTTCTTGCATTGAGGTATGTACCAGTTGAGGAACAGGTTTTGGATGTTTATCAAGCGTAGAAACCTTTGCTTTTAGATGATTAGGTTTCCGTTGGGCAGTTTTTGTGAATGCATGTCTCATGCGTAATGTTGGCTGTCGATTAAAACAGAATTTAACGTAGATTTTGGAAGTTAAAAGCATAGTTTTTAGTAAATATAATAGGGCAAACTATTGGGAATTAGATTGAATTATGCGTTTAAAATGTTGAATTTTGTACTGACCATATATATTTAAGGCATGTATAAATTTTTCTATATGGTGGATTTTTATAACCTGTTTGGCTTTATTAATTATTTTATCTTGATTTTTTAACTAATTCAGAAGTTTAATTTTTGCAGTCCTTTTTATTTTATGTTTATTTGTGTGCCATTTGTTTTAGATGGGAATTACAGAAGCAGATTAAGGAGGCCATCAATGAAGGACGTTGCGTAATTGCGGATCGATACATATATTCTGGTATTGCATATTCCGCAGCAAAGCCAGACGCACCTGATTGGGACTGGTGTCTTAATGTAGAAAAGGGCTTAATCAAAGCAGACTGCGTCATTTGTCTTTTGCCTGATTCAATAGAGGATCTTCAGTCGCGTGAAGGCTATGGCTGCGAACGTTTCGAAAATAAAGATTTCCAGTTGAACGTATTACGCAATTATCAGCGCCTAGCAAAAGGTATGCTGGTTTCCAGCTGTGAAAAGGGGTTTTCTGCAAAAGGTAAAGAAGACGAATCCAAAGCTGTTGTTAAAGGTGAAGGTGGTCAGCAGTGGCATTGGGTTCGAGCTACTGGTAAAACGCCTGAAGAAATACATAATTGCATTTATAGCTTCGTGGAATCCCAGCTAGTCGACGCTGCACTTATTGACGATCCATCGGTAGATGCTGAAAGTTAAGGACACTATTTATTTCAATCCTTCGTTTTAGCCCTGGAATGCGATTTCCTAGCCGGATTTACTGATTTTACAACTTTTTTTGATAGGTTAAGCATTTAAACCGGTTGTTCATCTTTGACTCTATAATTATTTTCTTGGAATTCTTGTTTTCTGACCAATATTTATTTGGTTTGCGAATCGTGTTTTTATTTGTTAAATATTCCTAACAAGTAAAGTCAGTATTGGCGAATACACGTTATGATTGTATTTATTGTAGGGTCACAGGCGTATTTGCTTATTTTGCATCTCTCATTGAGGGTGACTTTAAGCTTCTGTTTTTTCCTATTGATTAGGGGTAGTATATTTGATAATTAGTGGAGGTGACTCCGTAATCTAAAACTGCTGAGACGTTAATTTTGTGCTTTTCTTTCGTCTATTCTTTTCCCTTTGTGTGCTTTGTTTGTAAAGGTGGGACTGAGATTTAGTTTCTGTTCGATTATATATTAAGGAGACAAGCTGAATTTGATAACCTATATTTTACTGCTGCATAATAACGAGATTAAATTATATAGAACACAAGGTCGCCCATTCCTGGTAGGGGTGCTGATTTTACTTTCGGTGACCTGCCTCTGAAATTTTGCGAGCATCTGCCTTAAGGATCATAAGAAGGTAAAACTTACGCTTTGTGTTTGGTATGCATTTTCTTCGTCAATACATAGGTAACAAAAGCGCTTTTTCTGTTAATCTAAACGTGTATGATTAAATTAATGAATATATGAATAATTAAAACTGCGCTGTAATGAAAACTAATAATGCTAAGACATAAGTCGTGGCCGCACCAGAAATGATTTCATGAGTACTGGTATCGTATTTTTGGGAAATCCTCCGTAATTGCCTAAAACTTTACACAGACAGGCTTCGAGCTTAGGTATATCTACTTCGCAGTCTGACTAATCACTGAGGGACCCTGGCTCAGTGGTTTAATTATAAAAGTAGTTAATTGGTGATTACAGAAGTTAGTGTAGTGTATGGATTTTTATTATATTAGATCTAATAAATTCAAATTGAACAGTGGTATAGCGTCCTGTAAGTCGGTTAGGAAATTATCATTACATACCTAAATAACCGCCAAAAGCCATTAGGTCTCTTCATAGATAAATGTCTTTGGTCAGGTGTTCGCGCATTAATTTTTCAATTATTGATGGCGAGACGAATAGTGCCACGAACACGAGATTTCTCATCCACTTATGATGTCATCTATCCACGATTTTCCGCGGTAGTCTAACAAAAAAGATGTATGAGTGGCCGTCTCAGACAGTTAGTCAACCAGATCGGCCGTCAATGGCTAGACGTATACAATGATGGCACGTATAAGAAAAGCGGAATATAAATGGTTTGAGTCTCAATGCCTCAGAATGCGCGGCTGGCAAAATCCTAAATAATATGAGGCGATTATATCTATTCTCTAATCGACCCAGATGGTGGCATTTATAATTGGTCACCTCCATTATCATTACATACCTAAATAACCGCCAAAAGCAATTAGGTCTCTTCATAGATAAATGTCTTTGGTCAGGTGTTCGCGCATTAATTTTTCAATTATTGATGGCGAGACGAATAGTGCCACGAACACGAGATTTCTCATCCACTTATGATGTCATCTATCCACGATTTTCCGCGGTAGTCTAACAAAAAAGATGTATGAGTGGCCGTCTCAGACAGTTAGTCAACCAGATCGGCCGTCAATGGCTAGACGTATACAATGATGGCACGTATAAGAAAAGCGGAATATAAATGGTTTGAGTCTCAATGCCTCAGAATGCGCGGCTGGCAAAATCCTAAATAATATGAGGCGATTATATCTATTCTCTAATCGACCCAGATGGTGGCATTTATAATTGGTCACCTCCATTGGCTCAGATTTTTGGAGAAGAATCAGCAATATAATAATTTGATGAAATTGGTGATGGGGAGGAGATGAGTGTATAATAGCTAATATGTATGAAGATATCAACGGAAGTCTACCCGTTCGATATATTAAATTCCGAGAAGATTAAATCGTTAAGAATTATGCATTTGAATCAGTATCGGTCGCTACGGGTACTTGTGAGTCATTTTTGTAGACATTAATGTGTGTACATTATTTTGCTAAAATTAATACATTGTTAGATATTATTCTTTGTTAATAAAGTGACGTTCGAAATTAAAAAGCTGACATCCGTTTCGGAGAACGATAGCTTAGCGCAGGCTGCCTCAATGAAAAAGTTGAAAATGTTTGTAATATCACGCTTTAGACAATCACAGAATACTACTGATGCCAATAGGAGCCACGCTACCGGTTTGAAAGCGGCTGAATAGTTTGAGAATGTAATAGGTCTTCTGTTTTTGGTGCAAAAACTCCGTGCAATTATCCTTGTCTTTTATTCAACCATGAGAAAGTATTATCATAATCAAAAAAATAAAAGATATCAGCAGGATTGCAGACTTTTTCAAGTTCAGTAGATAAAGTTTTAATAGACATCTTAGATGGAGGCATTTCTCTTAGCCCCTTCGGCAATTGGTTATAAATTTTGTAGATTTTCGAGAAAGAGAATAACTTGCTCGCTACATTCCCCACAAAAGGAGGAGATATTGCCATATGTCCAGATCTAGTTCCAATTTCATGACTTTCTTATCGGAGTCATATAGGCACCAGTCCACTGGTTCAGATGGAAAACTTTTATACAATAACACATCCTCCGAGACCACAGAGATTGCAATGACGCAAACTGTAATCTAGAGGCGTATATAGTGCAAGAAATAGGACTAATATGTTTCACAACTTTTCTGTGTACAGCTTCTATCTTATTAGACAAACCCTTTTTAATGGATTCCAGGTAGCGACAGCATATTCTAGTACCGGTCTAATCCATATTATATACATTTGAAGTTATATATCATTTGATAAGATATTTCGATTTATTAGTGCCCATCTTTTCTTGGCACTGCCTACTATACTTTCAATATGTCTCTCAGCAGAAGCTGTACAAAATGCTACACAAATGGTTTTGTCCCAGATGAGAATCGAACACATGACCCCTGGTTTACTAGACCAGTGCTCTAGCCACTGAGCTACAGGGGCTACAGTTTACCAGCATAATTTTATTTTAGACAAATGATCAATGAATTTTATAACTTAAGACATTTGCGCTGTTTTTACGATAATGCAGTAAAAATAGTTAAATAAACGTTACCAGATACAAAGAAACATTTGAAATAGCGCTGTCTGCACACGAGCAATCAAGTTATATATCACGAATAAATTTGATTAAACGAGCAGTCTTTCAGTCATGAACAGTTAATTAAATGAACTTCGTATCAATTTTTATTTTATAGTAAATCATTACCGAAAATATCAAATACGTTTCTTGCTCTGATGAATATAAATGCTTTTTATTCAAATAAGTTATTTGCATGATAGAACATATGACGAAAAGCGACACACTTGAGCAAACAATTAGATCAACCATCATTTTATATATACAACTGAACTCAGCAAAAATTCATCAATAACATCGTTTCGATGAATGCACATAAGGCGGGTATGTACATTTATCTCGTTTTGTGCTGGCTTAATTTTGCAAACTAAAGAGTTGTATCGATCGTTGTTACAAACAAAGCTGAATACCAAAATACACTTAACTAGCAATTTATATATATTATATTTCAGCTTAGTTTCTCACCATTCGTGTCTTAGAGGAATGCCGTTGGTTGCAGCCTTAGAAGCGGCGCTGGCTTTACTGCAAAATTCTCCTAAATCAAACGTTACAACAGCCTAGTAAGTCATGACTTACCTACTAATAAGTTATTTTAACAGAAACAGGGGAATAAACTATTCGAAATCCATTGACGAATCCATTTTGAGTTTACTGAACTACTCCCTAAGTGAGACGGCATTCCGCCTCAAACTTCCCTAGAACTGATTGTGTTGCAGGGCAACTGCACGGTGAAACCATTTCGGTATATGCGTATAAAAACTATATTAGTGTTAAAATGAGATATAGCTACTCACTGTAGTAGGCAAATCATTATATTTTACAGTATCAAACAAATGGCGCTAAATTTCAAATGACGGCATCTGAAAATCACCCTTTCACTTCAGAATAGAACCATGACTTCTTGCATATTTACAAGGTAGAGGACCAGGGATAGGCGCTAAACCCATATTATTTGTACAGAGGACGATCTAGTGGGACTGCCGCTATTTGCATAAGCTGGCGAAATTTGAGTTTCATAATAATAATAATCTAACTCACGGGCATTTCAATTGGCACGATCATACCAAAATTTATTTACTAAAAATACTAACATATTAAACATAGTGTACGGCACTGCGCCACATGTCATCCTATAGTCCCTGGACAACAACGGAAGAAAATAGACACTGTGGCCGTTGGTTATAGATGGAGTGGTTGCATCCATGTCTGTCGCTCGTATTTTAACACGTCTGTCGGCTCGGACCATTAACTATAGCCGTCTTTCTAACAAGAACATAAAGATACTATAAATTGATTATAACTGGTATTAATGATGAAAATTAGACCATACAGCGGACGAAAATGAGGTCCGCTATACACAATTCAGCTACATTGGAATTAATTATTTGGTCTCGGAAATGTTTTGAGATTCATGAATCTAAGCGCCAAATTCCTGATTTCTTGTGTTATGACATTACTCGTAGAGCTTTTAGACGCAAAATTAAACAAAGTATGAAAGTTGATCGAAAAAACTTTTGGATCGGAAATGCTATATGGATAGAAGATGTGTTCGTATGAAGTGACAACCGAACTTCTTCAACTTATTTGGGCCTCAGATCTGAGTTAAAAGCTAGCGAAACACAAATGATTGAAACAACGACCTGAAAACTTACACAAAATATAATGTTAATATGTTGTCTGAACACTTAAAATATAAATTTTCTTGAGCACTAGTATTTGTCCCGATTCTCGAAACTTTGCCTGTATTACCAATGTGAAAAGATAATCTCGAACGACCATCAGTTAGAACTACGTAACGAAATCGTAATTCGTTCTATAACCATCGTGATATAAGCTTGACACGTTTTGTCTAGGTTAGTTGTTTCGTTTAATTTACACCCTCTCAAAACTTCACGTTAATTACATGCTAGAGAAGAAAAAGTCGAATTCCGATCAGGACGACGTTTCATAGTTAATATATTTATTTTAAACAGCGATATTTTGAAATAGTGCATTTCCATGCTAGTTTTTACTAGCGGAGATGAATAGCCGACTGGGTGACCGACGAGTTAATTACTTTTGTGTAAATTTAATCGGCTTTATTTAGGCACCGTCTATTCAATTGTTTGCCTATGTAGATTTTGCTGTATACATATATTGTGTGCTTATTGATTGTACACACAAAGAAACTATTCTGTAATATTTTTATGTGAGCTATTTAGTTAATGTAGATTTTGGCTTTACTAGATCGTCCATGTTATCAGCGGTATACCTGTTAATTCGGTTTAAATATTTGAACCATTTACTACGGGTATATAGAGTGCCTTTTCAGTAATGTTTCAGAGATAATTTACAGTTGATCATATTTACAATGATAGCGTTTAATTAAGAAATAGGTGGTGTATTTTGCAATTAGTAAATATTTTTTTTGCAGATATGTTAAGCCTACCAGATACTTCAATAGATAATTAAGCTGCACTCTCGACAGAGTTTAAAAATTTTCGGAATCCCTTCGCGTTCTATTCAAAGAAGTTGAAAGCCACAAAAAAGCAGTACTAGTCAATCAAAAGAGAACTTCTAGCTCTGCACGAATCCTACCTTCAATTTGAACGATATATCTTGTGGCATTCATTCGAAGTGAAAATAGCCCAAGCATTGTAAGTGGCCCCTTACAGGAAGGTTCACATATTTATCTACAGAGTAATTCGGCAAATGATCAGTCTCGGTGAGTTCAACTTTCGCATCAGTCATGTGAAAGGTAAATATAATGTAGTGGCTGATTGCACATCCAACATTGAAATATATTTAATAGTGCATCAGAATGTCAAGACGTCCCTATTGAAATACATTCATACCAAACAACAAACAGATAAAGAACTCAAATCAAGGTGGCTATGGTACCCAGACTGTTTTACAAAATTTCAAGCAAGGCGATGTGGAGGTCATCGCATATAATATTAAAGGAGTGTTGGCTAGTAACATTTGGCTTCAACTAGATCGTCGACGCTTGGTATTTGATGAATACCACAACCTGAGTCATCCTGGTGTAAACGGTACGAGAATGTTGTTACAAGAACTTTTCTTTTGCCCGACCATTCGACGATATATTACCGAATGGGTTAGAGCATGCCGGCCATGCCATCTTTCACTCATTATGTAGCAGTTTGGAGCTGCTTAATGCTCGATTTACATTTATTCATATTGACTTAGTTACCCTCCCTTCAGTTGGTTTGCCTTATTGCATGGCTATAATTGATCGGCATACGAGATGGCTTGAAGTAATAATACTAACTGCTCAAGATGAAGAGACTATTATCTATGCGTCATAGGTTGACAAGATTTGGAATACCATATGTAGTAGTCACTGACAAAGGTGCACGTTTTATGACATGTATATTCCAAGACAACTAAAAGCGTTCATTGTGAAATGGTATAGTGGAATGCGTACATCGAGAGTTGAATGTGACACTATGTGCGTTTCGCGAACAGTACGTCAACAGCCAGTGTATATTTTAAAGGCCTTAGAAAAATGTAAGCCAGCTTATATCTGAATAGACGCTCTTCAGTCGATAATAAGGCCAAAATATACTAGACCTCACTCAAAAATTAAGCGTTTTACGAAGTTATTATGAATGATTATAACGGAAATCATAAACCGCTGTCCATCGATTGATTGAAACCTGCATTCTTGTTCATGGCTCGGACACCAATTATAACGGGATGCGATAATGATCAAGAACAATGGTCAACATCTTGTCACAAATCATCGAGTACGTCAAAGCCCAACAACGGTGGTAATACAGGAACGGCAACAGAGAACACCTAAACAAGATCTACTCTTACGACGAGTTCGATAAAAACTTGACGTAGATGACATCAATTTTGACGACGTGTGATGCAGCACGGCTCTATTTATGATTTATGTGACTAAGGGACATTTTTATCCCTGTATGTTCATATCACTAATTTCAGTTTGATAGTCATGTTTATTGATTTTCATAAAGCTAAATTTGAAAGTCTTCATTTGCATAAATAAGGTCGCTTTCGTTTGTTTTAAATCTTCACTATTAAGCGGTAACTTAATTTGACAGGATGTGGGCATATAAAAGCGAACGTGGTGTAATTTGTGCTTAGCAAGACAAACATTATTCTGAGAGCAGAAATGGAAAACATACTTCAGAGTATGGCCTATTTTGATCATGAGCCTAAGATTGTACTACATGGTGCCTTACTGTTGGCGAAAGACGGTTTCTGCTCAGAATTGGCAGCTACTACTCTTCGAAAATCAGGCTAACGACTCTGGAATTGCCGGTCTATTTCACTGAACATCCATCTACAGGTCTTAAAGTCAAGCCTATTGGCGATCCTGCTTCATGCTGGGAAAACTTGGTAAATGAAACTAAATCTGTCAGTGCCCGGCATTGAAGAAAACCAATGGTACACACCGCAACATCATTTCAAAAAGCTTTGTAATTAGTTGTATTTGCTCGATTTTTTCAGGTCATAAACAGTTGAGCGTCAATAGTAATTAATCACGATTTGGGTTTACAAATCGTGATATACGGTCGTTTTTTACCTACCAAAAACATCGAATCTTGTACTCGAATTTCGATTGCGCAGGTTGGGCCATTGAGGTCAGTTTCACACTGCCTACCAACTATCCGAGGTAACTCTGGAGGTTGGCTGGAACTGCTATAGTTTAGCAGCAATCTCTTGACCATATTATATTATTCAAAATAGCGGTCACTTGATCACAGCGGACCGTAGTCTCAATAACCAAAAAAAACAACATTCAATAGGGAGGCCTTGTCAAGTACTTCTTATTAGTTTTGGCTCCTTTAGAGTACACCGTGCAAGAGATCATGGTCTCCATGTATTGTAATGTCTTTATTAACATTACATTTGTTATATTCAATAACATTTAACCTTGCATGGAAAAAAACTTTTTTAATATCACACCACAGAGAAACCACCCATTTATCATTCAACATTTGAACATTGCGATACTTATTTAATAATAGTGGAACATTTGCAAAATTATTATCCAGCTCTCTAAATAAGATTCTTTTTGTTGACAAGTCGTGATTTTTATGTCCTATTTTTCAATGATTGAACATGGATTGATTTATGTGTGGAGCTAAGTACCAATAGTATAAAACTCAGTAAATTATAAGTTAAAAGTCTGCAATCCAGAATAGAGAAAGAACACAGGCACAAACAATGGAAGACAGGTTTAGGAACAAAACAAATTGTTTCTGGTAAATGTCTACAAATCACTCTATGCCCTTATAAGTAACAAGTTAAAATAGATTAAAATTTTGATTTACCTTTACGAATGAATAAATATTTTGGAATTATTTCCAGTGAGCGGACCAGCGGTACCAAAACAGTGTTGTATGTAAATAACGCGGCGTAGACGTTAAAAACTTCTTTAATGTACACCAGAATTAATATTAGTACCTACCAAAACGTGGCAGTTATATCTTCATGCACGAAACAACAATCCAAGAAATCCACTAACAAAAAGTATTAATGGAAAAACGGTCACAGCAACTAGTTAACTAATGCAACTCCGCCTCGAATCTATTAGGTAGTATACTTGTTAACCTTAATTGACACAAAGCAAACGATGAATAAGTCGTCACATACACGTTGGATTTGCAACAATACTGAAGCACAAATATAACCGTGAAATTTATTATTAGCGTTCACTTGTGTCTATCAATATCGTACCGTCAGTTTGTTTTTAAACTCTACAAAACGAGGTGACCGTAGGTACGGTAATTGCGTCCATGGAGTTAACCAGTCATTTCAAAATAGTTTTAGGACTACTTGCTATTAATAAACAATTTTGCACATACCGAGATGCGCACCTGTTAACGAAACAGTAAAATATTGACGATATTCCCGTTAACCTCGGCTATGAATTTAGCTTCGTAACGCATTTTACACGAACGAAGATAATCACATATATTGTAAATGAAATACATATAATGCATCACCGTAAAAAAATCAGTCCATTTTAGCACATTTTCCTACGGATACGACATGACTAACGAACTTATTATACTAAATGCACGGCAAAAAAACTGATGCGCTATAATAAACGAAATAACAGCATTTAATGGCAAAACTGGTGCCGGGTAAATGACCACACCACCGCACACACACACATAATATATATATATATATATGTCTCAACTCTTCTCCTGCATATATATATATATATCTAGGTTATGTGTTTATACGATCAATTTGGTTTTAACCAATTACCAACAACCGAACACATGAATTGATTTCATACCAACAGACAAGTTATATTAGACAGAAGGGGTGAAGACACATTAGTAACTCCTCAACGTTCCAATACTTTTCAACCTGTTTACATTAATAATGAGGTATAATACTGCAATCATATAAATGTGTTTTTTAAGACCAGCAATAGAATATTTTGTGGAATACATATGCGTTATCTCACGATATCTTAAAAAACTAATAGCATATGTTCACTAACTGCTTTTGTTGCTTGCTTTACTAATTTGCACTTTTAGACAACAATAGCTACGGTGTCTTCGTTCATATAGCACTATACCATGCTCCTGTATATACTTCTCTCATCTCCTATATATATTTATACCTAAACAGTTTATAGCTCGCATGTTCGCAATTCCTTATAGACAGAAACAAGTAGTAGAAATATAAGTAGTATACATTGATAAGTAGCTTTAATTTGAAATAAAATACAAGCGTTCAATGTTTTGCATTAAAGTAAATTTCGTTGGTTTTATTACTACGTTGAACAGAATAAATCACAATATGCTCTAAATAACGTTATCCAACAGTGGAAATCTGAATAGAATGAAGCTTGACAATAGTTTACGATTTTAGTTTTATGTTAAGAAACAATGTATATTTTGCAGTCAGTTATGAATGCTTGCGTCTCGTTTTCTGTTCTAACCAAGATTTGTATGTAAAAATTGACTCTTGGTTCACACAATAATAGCGTGATCATTAACTAACTATATGCAATATCTCTTCATTACGTTAACACTGCGTATATCTTCTTATTAGAACATTGGAAGTATTTAAAAAAAGAAATTGAAATGAGCTAAATTTCTATGAGCATTATGCCATAGATTATACGACATCTGTGATCACAATAAATGGTAGATTTAGTTTTTTAAAAATTAGAAATATATCGCAGAAACCAAGAACACGTTTTAAATCAAGAAATATTAAACTTTAAGTGTCATTAAATGTAACAAAGCATAAAAATATTAAAAAATTAGAGTTCGACAAAGACCTGATGTCTAATAACCAAAAATAATCCTCCCAATAGAAACTCCTAAGAATTACCAAAATTTGCAGAAAGCATACTATGGAAAACGCAGGCGTACATTTTAGCCCAAATTTAGGACGGCAACGTTACCAATCACACTTGGTATATTTAATGACAGACCTTGGGCGGAACGAACTGCAGGATAATAAAAGAATTTTCATTAATGGAGAGAAAAACCAATTTCATCCGACGGAAAATTCCCTTATACAAATAGTTTTTAATTATTATATTTCATAAAAAATCATCCAGGTTGAATTAAAATCTTGAACTGAAAGATGCAAATTAAGAGCATAGTGATCAGGTAAAACAGGGAGACAGTTTAAACTTCCATAGAACGCATGTCACCCCAACGATAGAGGTTCTGCAGTGGATGAGTAAGAATCCAAATGTATCTCGGTTGGAGCACCGAACGCGGCAAGCTCCAGCAACTGCTTGATGTTTTACCAATAAGAGCGAAACAGATATACTTGATGAATTGCTCGTGCCACTTTACGCAATATTCAGTTTATACTGACTATATATATATATATAGAGAGAGAGAGAGAGAGAGAGTTGTGTTCCTTCGTCTCAGGTATTTTTATTCACTCATTGGTAATATACGTGTGGGTTTTATATCTGGTTTATTCCTTTTCGTCGATAATGTGTTTTGATGCATTATTGGTCTTTTAATTTAAACTTTTTCAAGAATATAATAGGACTTCAACTTATGAAGGCTTATAATTGACCGAAGAGCCTCTGCTTTCTTGTTCTTGTTTCGGATAGCCCGCACCTTCAGAGCTTTTTTGCCTCCCTATTTATCCCGCAGCATTATTGCCCTACACGTTCTGGCGACCTCTAACACCGCAGAGGCCGATCGTGAAGCCGCCCATATCTCTCTTTTTTATCTAAGGGTGATGAACTAAAACTCTGAAATAACCAAAGATATATATATGGTACTTTTAATTGGTGATCAATTTAGCTCAAATATAATTTTTTATATGAGGACCAAAAACAACAGTTACATACCTGTTCCGATAGAAATAAATAAAATGTAAAGACAGGTTATCATAATGTAAAAAGCATTGAAGTGGGTGAAAAGACCCCTTTTATGTATGGCTGTTGCACACGGCCTGATTGGGTCTACGAAATATGGAATTAGGTGTCATAAGGGAACATCTACAACCATGCAATACTTAACCATAGCTTCCACAATAGGTTGACTAGCATCTCGGATTTACACATCGATGGCACTGAGGATGTGATATATTCACAAATATACATAGTAAAGAAATAAAATTTCCTACAAAGTTGCTGCGTTTGGAGCAATAAATTCATTTTAATTAAAACTTTTATATCCAAGTGGTTTTGCGAAGAAAATTGCATCAAGTAAACATGTTTAAAATGAAAATCAACTTAAATTTAAGATGGAAGATAGTTCCATTCGTTTTTAGTAATCCTTTGTGTTCAGCTACAAAACGTAAACTGCGCGGAAATACAAAATGAATATTTTCCAAAAATCTTGATCGTAATCCACAAAATCAGTAATATTTGATTAAATTAAGTAGTTTATAAAAAAACAGGAAGTTTTTTCAGGTTGTACAAGTTTTTATTGTCGATGAAAAATCAAATAAATCGATGTTGCAGTTTCGTAGAACTTGGTCAGTTTGTTTGGTATTTATTGTCCTAAGGCTTAGCTTGGCAGCCACCAATATTTACAAAATAAAGCTATTGCACCTCCGTCTAGTACAGCAAGATAGATAAATCGTGTAAAAGACGAGCTCAAACGACGTCTCTTTACTAACTAAGCATTAATACACGATTTATCGACTCCTTATAATTACCCCAGGTATTAGACCTCACAAAGGAATTACTCTAGTTTGCAATCTTAATAACTACTACAAAATAATCACGACTTGGCCAAATAAAACGGAAATTGTTGTTTAACAATAAATAGTTTGCTTAAGGTATTTAACTTTGCTTCTATTTTCTAAGCTACACTCAGATTTGACTAAAAATCAATTTTGGAGACACACACAAGAAAGAGTAAAAATATAACTCAATTTATAATTGTGGCGCAATTAACGACGGCTCAGCTACTAATAATTCTTCTCTTTATATAAGAAAAAATATATATGATATCAAGACTAACTCGAATAGTATTATAAAACGTAAAATGTGGCAATAAAACTATCTAGAAATAAGACAAGGACCACAAAAGTGTCATCCTCTAATTCAATGAAATCCAATTATGAATTTTCATCCACAAAATGGCACAAATTAACGTCATGTAGCTAAAGAAATCCAACAGTTCATCACGATGTATTTTTAATGAACCTCAAATAGAATAGTGGACAGGTATACTATTTGGTTTATTGCATAGGCTTTGCTTTTTATTAGCAATGTATCTTTGTTTCGGTACTCGCTTAAAGATGTGAAACATGTTTAGGCGCAGCACTGTCTCCAACTGATTACCCTGTTAGAACGAAATGCAAGTGCTTATGATATCACCATTTTATATTTGGTAAGTTAACACTGACATACATTCGAAAATACATTACAGATTTACGTTTTTTTGAGAATTTTTCATATTTTAAGAAATACTCTAATCCTGAAGATGTGCGCTTATAAATAAAGCTTCAACTGATTAGCTGGTGATAAACTGGTCAAATATAATTGTCTTCAATATTTGGGTGGAAATAAAAATTGTCGTTAGGACCTTCATCGATAATATATAGCTCATGTTTTTTGTCTTCAGACATCATATCAATTTCCTTTATCAACTATCGTTTTACCGAACGATATGGATTGTAATTGAGATGCAATACCCTTTGTTTGTGTGAGCTTCATGACATTATAGAAGTCAGCAAGTAAATAGGAAGAGTAATTATAGTACTCACTTTTAATACAGTCAAAATGAACCCTCTAATATCGAGCAATTACTCTCTGATGCTGGTAACATAACTGACACTATGATTTCGAAAATCCAGCAAGCATAACTATCACACACGTTGAAAAAGCAGTCGAATGAAGAAAATACAAGACCTGTTCTAGTGTTTCCAAGAACGTCCGTTTATTCATGTACCAGTGATGTCATAAGCACTTGCATTTCGTTCTAACAGGGTAATCAGTTGGAGACAGTGCTGCGCATAAACATGTTTCACATCTTTAGGCGAGTACCGAAACAAAGATACATTGCTAATAAAAATCAAAGCTTATGCACTAAACCAAATAGTATACCTGTCCACTATTCTATTGAGGTTCATTAAAAATACATCGCGACGAACTGGCCTGCCCACCTTTTGGATTTCTTTAGCTACATGACGTTAATTTGTGCCATTTTGTGGATGAAAATTCATAATTGGATTTCACTGAATTAGAGGATGACACTTTTGTTGTCCTTGTTTAATTTCTAGATAGTTTTATTGCCACACGTTACGTTTTATAATACTGTTCGAGTTAGTCTTGATATCATATATATTTTTTCTTATATAAAAAGGAATTATTAGTGGCTGAGCCGTCGTTAATTGAGCCACAATTATAAATTGAGTTATATTTTTACTCTTTCTTGTGTGTCTCCAAAATTGATTTGTAGTCAAATCTGAGTGTAGGTAAGAGAATAGAAGCAAAGGTAAAAACCATAAGGGAACTATTTATTGTTAAACAACGATTTCCGTTGTATTTGGCCAAGTCATGATTATTTTGTAGTAGTTATTAAGATTGCAAACTAGAGTAATTCCTTTGTGAGGTCTAATACCTGGGGTAATTATAAGGAGTCGATAAATCGTGTATTAATGTTTAGTTAGTAAAGAGACGTAGTTTGAACTCGTCTTCTACACGATTTATTTATCCTGCTTTACTATACGGAGCTGCAATAGCTTTATTTTGTAATAAATATTGGTGGCTGCCAAGCTATGCATTAGAACAATAAATACCAAACAAACTGACAAAGTTCTACGAAACTACAACATCGATTTATTTGATTTTTCATCGACAATAAAAACTTGTACAAACTGAAAAAACTTCCTGTTTTTTGTAAACTACTTAATTTAATCAAATAGTACTGATTTTAATGATTACGATCACGATTTTTGGAAAATATTCATTTTGTATTTCCGCGCAGTTTAAGTTTTGTTGCTGAACACAAAGGATTAATAAAAACGAATGGAACTATTTTTCATCTTAAATTTAAGTTGATTTTCATTTGGAAACATATTTACTTGATGCATTTTTCTTCGCAAAACCACTGGGATATAAAAGTTTTAATTGAAATGAATTTATTGCTCAAACACACAGCAACTTTGTAGGAAATTTTATTTCTTTACTATGTATATTTGTGAATATATCACATCCTCAGTGCCATCGATGTGTAAATCCGAGATGCTAGTCAACCTATTGTATAAGCTATGGTTAAGTATTGCATTGTTGTAGATGTTTCCTTATGACACCTAATTCCATATTTCGTAGGCCCACCAGGCCGTAAAAATGCTTTCATACACAAAAGGGGTCTTTTCACCCACTTCAATGTTTTTTACATTATGATAACCTGTCTTATATTTTATTTATTTCTATCGGAAATATGTATGTGTAACTGTTGTTCTTGGTTCTCATATAAAAAATTATATTTGAGCTAAATTGATCACCAAAATTCGTAAAGTACTATATATATATCTTTGGTTATTTTTCAGAGTTTCCTTAGTTCATCACCTTAGATAAAAGAGTGACATTATGGGCGGCTTCGCGATCGGCCTCTTGTGGTGTTAAGAGGTCGCCAGGAACGTGTAGGGCATACAAGCGTGGATAAATAATTATGTTATGTATTAAATTAAAATTGGTACATGAATAAACGGACGTTCTTGGAAACACTAGAAAAGTTCTTGTATTTTCTTCCTCCGACTGCTTTTTCAACGTGTGTGATAGTTATGCTTGCCGGATTTTCGAAATCATAGTGTCAGTTATGTTACCAGCATCAGAGAGTAATTGCTCGATATTAGAGGGTTCATTTTTACTATTAAAAATGAGTACTATAACCACTTCTATTTACTCTCTGACTTCTATAATGTCATGAAGCTCACATAAACAAAGGGTATTGCATCTTAATTGCTATCCATATTGTCCGGTGAAAGGTTTGTTGATTAAGGAAATTGATATGATGTCTCAAGACAAAGAAACATGAGCTATTTATTATCGATGAAGGTCCTAAAGATAATTTTTATTTCCACTCAAATATTGAAGACAATTATATTTGACCAGTTTATCAACAGCCAATCAGTTGAAGCTTTATTTATAAGCGCACATCTTCAGGATTAGAGTATTTCGAAAAATATGAGGATTTCTAAAAAAGACGTCAATCTGATATAAAGCAGCCTGTAATGTATTTTCGAACGCATTTACATTTTAATAATGTGTTAACAAGAGTGATTAGCACAAAAGAGCAAAATAAAGTAAGTTGGAAGCATATTTTTAAATAAGTGAAAGTTTTCCCGTTTTTATGTGTAAAATAATTAAGATATTAAAATAAAGGTAAAAAATATTTCTTCCATATATGTATAGTATATTATAAGTTCCACGAGTTTATCACTTAAATTAAACACAATTTATGGAATAAAATTTGCGAAGGATACCATACCAATAAATTCGATTTATACCAGAGAAACATAAAAACGGACTGAATCAAATTTTAAAACGCAAATAGTATTCATCTTAAACAATTACTGATTGAAAATTAGTCATTTGTCCCTTTGAAAGTATAAAACCATTCAAATGCTGCCTGTCTATCTATCTAAATTTGAAGAAATCTAGAAACGCACGCATAGTTCAGCATGCTACCTTACTAGTTACTAGTAAGAAAATAAAATATTCCAATTTGTTGAACAAATTTTAGAGGAAGAGAAACATTAACATAGTCTTGTTCAGGTGTTCTTTAATTGTCGTTGAACCATCTGCAGAAATTCATAATAAGATGGCGCATATTCTGACTTTTCTTCAACTAGCGCTGTCAAAAATCGAGATCGCAAAAAGCTGGGAGCATCGTGGCGCATGCAGACCAAACTCGAGCCTACAGGACGTGTCTGTTGCAACAGGGCCAGCAGACTGCGGAATCGGCGGCGTGCCAAAGCCGAATGCCTTGCTCTAGCTGTAAATATCGTAAAAATGAAAAAAAACATCTTATTCTGTTGATATTTGAGAATTATACTTCATGAGCGCATGAAATGCCAAGGAGTTGGTTCAAAGCCATGTTAATAACCTTCAAATAGACACAAATATCTATTGAAATACTGCCAAAATATAAAAATAACTCTGCAAATTAAGCATAGATTTTATCATAACCACCAAGTAAAACATCATATGAACAAAAATTATAATAAACATGCATGATAAAATTCAAGATTTTGTTCATTGAACACACACAAAAGAATCTACACTAGAAATACAATCAATATACAATACCGTTCGCCCGTCGATATTATCTAGTCAAAATTCAGTCACGTCTGACAGAGGGAAACGTAGCTATCATCATCATCATCATCATAATGTCAAGCCACACAAAAGTCAAGTGACATGTTTCACTGCCATATAACCATAAGGAGTGAAAAAAGCTATATAAGTGAATTTAGACAAATTATTAGTGAGATTTACGAGAGAGAGAGGGGTAGAGAGAAGGAATACCTTGCTACTATGAGTAAATTTATCAGGATAACTCACAGAAATGAGGCAAACTAAACCTCTCCACAACACCATTATGGCCAAAATTAGCATTCGGGCAAGGCGACATCAGCAATACAGCTTCCTTTCGGATTTCACTGTATCACGTAGCTATAAGATAAAATGAAACTGGTAGTCTACTAAAAGCGGAATTTATAAGATCTGGTAGACTAGGTGACAAGTTTATTCAAACAAGAACACAGATAGTAGTTACGGTAAAACAAGTGTTTTCTACGTATTGGATACCGATTTAAAAAAGACGACACAACGACAAAACTTTTGTAGAAAATGACCAAGTTAACTGGGGTAAACGAACGGCGCAATATTCTTGTAAGGTCAACGACGCCTACGTGCGTTAGTTTTCTGCTACAATGAATGAATAAAATAAGAAAAAAACCAGTTTTAAATACACCACATCTCTTAAATTTATTTTGAATGGGCGTCAGTGTTTACGAAGGGATGGTAAAAATAGATACGTGTTTATCTTAATTTCGGAAATTTGATTTAATAAAACATAAACAATATAAATTTAAAACTAAATCAGAAAAATGAACCAACGATTTAAAAAATGTGAAATCTGTCTGGAGGTTTCTATTTGGCCAGAACTTACCCTTTATCTTAACAGATTGATCTGCGTCAATAGCCAACCGACTTGCAGATTTAAACGATGTTGGAAGACCACAAGGTCCACCTTCAGCAGGCAAGTCTTCAGGTCGATTGATGCCCAGTAGACTAAAAGATGTAACCGCCCGTTCAAAAGCTTGAGTAATAGCCCCGGCCTGCTGATATGGATGTAAGTTGGGAACATGTGAAGCAATTACAGATGGTGTTTCGTCGAACCCCACTAATAAAATCAACAGATCTCCAGTATCCAGTAAATAGATTCCATGTCGACTGATAGAAGTACGAGTTAGATTAAGCTGAATTGTAAAATAAAAATATAACCATGAGATGGATTACAGTATTTATGCTAGATAATGCTCTTATGCAGAGAAACAAAGTGATATGATGATTTATTATGTTGATAAATTTGCGAATCGCTTTCAATCACGTAATGATTACAAGTATAAAACAAGATGGCTACTTCTTTTACGAATAAACTTTACAAATATCTCCTAAAATTATTTTAAATTATGTATCAGGCGTTATGAGCCTAGAATAAAGTTCGTCCAGATAGGAGGCATGCCTAAAGAAAAGTTATACTAGAATGTACACACGCGTTTCGAGCTTACTGACGACTCATCAGTGGGAGCCAGCACTAAACTCAAGACCCGCTATATATTTGTTCAAGAAATGTGAGACGGTTTGAAGGTACAATCCCTTATACACACATGTATTAAAAGCAGTAGTAGAGCAATGTAACTTCAAAACCAACTTATTATGTATAAAATGTATCATACCTGCAAAAGGATATCAAAACATTCATAGATGTATCAAATTTCACCAAAAATGAGCATAAACATTTATAACACCTGCTCTTTCAGCAAAGCTCTATACTCTGGCCTCGATCATATTTCGTTTTAAACGTGACGATCTTCGATGAAAGAAATAATTATACATTTTACATTGCGAAGAGTGCAATAAAGATGCAGTTATGCATTAAAAGTTACGAACTAAGTACTAAATTAGTTCAAGGAGGATCGGGAGGACATCCAAGTCAGCATGGACAAACAGAATATCCTCCTGATCATATTCAACCTAACTTGTGTCTAGGCCCGGAACACAATACATAATTGAGAAAATTTGTTTTACATAAATAGAATTTATTTATACAGACAGTTCTGATAGAATAATTAATCGACAATTCGTAAATTTGCCAATAGTTTAAACTTTCACACTGCTAATACTAAAGTAAAAAAAACAATAGCACTAAAAAATCGACATTAACGGTAAAAGCATTAAAAAATAACAACACAGGCATCAGCGGTGGCACCAACAACAAGGCAGACAGAGACAAAACAGCAGCAATATAGAAACAAAAAACCACAACAATAGCAATTAAAACTATGGATGGTTAAGATAATGGAGGTTCACTTTCTTAGGTGGTTAATCACCCAAGATTGCAGAGCGACACCTGCCCAAAGTATCTGATTTAGAGGCAAAAATATCCAAAATTTACTTAAGTGATTGAAAATTGTATACGCGGCTGATGCGCCTGCTCATATTCAATCCCTGTCCATTTAACACAGTGTTAACTAAACAAAAGTAAATCAGAGACTTCAAATGAATGGAGTTTTAAAAGCTAGCCATCAGGAAATATTACATTGCCCCAGTTTATCAAGCTCTCCTCTCTCTCTCTTCTACTCTTATATACCCTCCTATATATATATATACTCCTCTCCTACTCACTCTATATAATGTCAAGTAAACATGGTTTCGGATTGTTCATCAGCAGAACTGCTTCGTGTGTACGGGACATATGAATGCCTTAAAAGTAATTGGCATTTGCACAGTTCTATTATCGTTCCAGATGATACCACAATTCAACACTGGGAAAATTCGCCTAAGGGACCCTACTCACTTGGGTGAGTACAATACTGCAAGTCTTTGAATCAAAAGCAACTGTTGTCTAAAAACGACGGAAGGCTACTGATACCAGGGACAGAACTCCAGAGTGTGAAGATGTGCATGAATTCGGAAATTTGGCTATAACCACTGAGGCACCCTTTCGCACGCTAAAAAATTTTCGTCTTTAAGGATGAAACACACTAACGTTAGTTAGAATGTAACTGAAAATTGCGTGTAGCGTGCGACAGGGTGGCTCAGGGGTTAGAGTAAAAAACGTTGAAGCAGACGTGCGCAGATTTGATTCCTATTTGTGGCAAATTCATGGGAGTAAAATACGGAAGAAACTGGTCTACTAGATAAATTTCCTATTCTTCATTTAACAATGCTTGTTTAATACTGACAAATTTATACATAATTAGATTGTTGTTTATATCAAGATCGCAACCTTGATTTAAATAATTCTTCCACTTAGTAAGACAGAAGCCACATTAAAACCAACATATGCCACGAAATTGTCTCTAGTTGAGAAACTCACCTGTGGAGGAAGTTCTGACAAATATCTATTGTCTTCATCTGACGAAGTAGAGCCTGAAAATAAAATTAATAATTAAAGTAGTAAGTTAAGCGATTATTTAATTACACTAGTTTAAGAGGAAATGCACAAAATAAAAACAAACTTAATGCTTATTTAAGCTGCTTTTGAAGAAAAGTATTATTGTACGTATTTTCGAAAATGCATCTCAATATCGTTATGTGGAATCTGAAAAGCATATATTAGATATTTGCATGTCCTTAAAGCAAATTTTAAAAAAGTTTGACTAAAAGTGAACAACATACTTTTAAACAGAAGTTCAGAACTAGTTATCAATTTTATACGTAAATTCCATACAAAAACAATTTTTATGCAAAAAATTGAGAAGAATTATTTTATTGTAAATCATAGAGCATTTTATGTAGTTAGCTACTTGATTAAAGTTTAGCCGCTTGCTTAATGTATACCATTATAATAGAACAACAATGCCAACCTGATTGCGAGAAAGGCATCGATGGTAATATAAGCAGACACGTTTTAACCACAGTAGTAAGTGGTGAAATACCAGGTAAGAAATTCTACTATAACAACTAAATGTTCCACAACCAAACAACAACGTTCACAATTTTGATTACGAAATAAACAGAAGCAAACGCGCACACATGCAAATAAACAAAAACAGTGACTGATGCTTCACTACCATAGAAAATGATGAAATTAAAATATCACATTAAAAACATTAAAAAATTTAATTAAAAAGCGATAAATAATAATTTATAACAAGCAAATAGGGTTAATGGAGAGTGACAACCTAGATCTTCATATACATCGTTATGGACAAGTCATCTTTAAGGCAAGGAGACATCAGCAATATATTAATACACACAGAATCCACCAATTTACTGCTCAAGCATGTGTGGGAGTGCCTGCATGTACATTTTCTCCTGTTTATGCTACATCATACACGTTTTCCGCAATTTTTCTTGAATTGTTTTGCTTTCAACACTATAATTTAATCTAACTTACAATTTAATTCAGTAAACGAATTTACGAGGTAGCCCTGCACCACAGCTTCCGACAATTTCTATTACTTAACTGAAAAGTAGCCAGAAACATTACTCAAAGCGAATACTTTTAATGGAATTGACAATGCATAAAAGGGTTTCCTGAATAAAAGTAAAGTCTAAAATTAATAAATATTTTTCATTTTCTGTTTAGGATACACGAAATGGCTGAACAGAAAGGTATCCATAATGAACTTACTGTCATCTTCTTCGTCATTGTAATCCTCTTCCTCAACATCGTCTACCCTTTTTGAAGAATTGTCACCAACTTTGATAGTTGCTATCGCGTCTTCATCAAAAGCCTTATCTCTTGTGTTCCGACATGCGTTCTGGGCACTGGAAGAAATGCGTCTGTTTGGCGCCTTCATCACCTTAGATAAAAGAGTGACATTATGGGCGGCTTCGCGATCGGCCTCTTGTGGTGTTAAGAGGACGCCAGGAACGTGTAGGGCATACAAGCGTGGATAAATAAGAGGCAAAAGCTCTGAAGGCGGGGCTATCCGGAAACGTTCAAGAGCAGCGGCTCTTCTGTCAATTATGCTTCCATAAGTTGAAGTCCTATTATATTCTGAAAATAAACAAAAGACCAATAATGCATCAAAAACACATTATCGACGAAAACCACATAAAGAAACTACACGGATATTACCAATAAAGGAATAAAAATACCTGAGACAGGGAATAGAAACCCAATATATATATATATATATATATATATATATATATATATATATATATATATATATATATATATATATGGAAAAAGTCAGAATGAAGGAAATTTGAGAGACGATAAAAAAAGCTAAAATAGTTATAGAACAAAAATTTAATGCAAATTTTAAGAAATCTAGTAAATTAGAGAGCGGAATAATCAGTACAAAAATTAAAAAGTAAAATTAAGAGCATGATACTAGCAGATAATGTACACTTGAGAATAAACTAAATTCAAAAACTTACTTCGAAATGCAGCAGAACGTAACAATCCTGAAATATACATAGCAAGAAGTCGAAGTGATGGTGGACAGGCAACACCCTCTCTGAGTGATGTTAAAAGTCGTCCTCCTGCATTGCCGCCAGCGGAGAAGCAGACTCGCGACTGATAAGCGGCATATGTATCGACTAACGCGTTCACCAGCGCTTCTCTTACAGTCGCAAGTTCACCAGTGAACTCGTTATTGACACTGGAACCAGTACCAAAAACTGATTGTGTGAAGCCGACACCGACAGTTCCACGATTTTGTGCTGACGTACACCGATCTACGGCTAGTTTGGCTAACAAACATGCTATGGCACCCTGATCTGCACCAAGAAACACTTCTTCAGGACTGTGCACAACAGGAAGACATACTGTATGTACGCGAATGCGACGATCACCTTTTGAAGATGTGTATAAGATAGCTGCCTATAGAAAAGTAATCAGATAATTTAAACTTCGTAATGACGAATAAATTAAAATATGGAACGAAACACATGATTTTGTTATAATAGATAAAACAAAAACTGCTAACGAAATTGTTACTGTTGTTGAAATGACAGCAGTGTAGTCCAATGATTGACCAAATATCCTTTGGAATCGATGGCCTCCCTTCGGAACTATTTATGTTTGGATGAACAGTTGTTCATAAAGAACTGTTTAAGCTAGTCGCATAACCTGAAGTATGAATTCAATCGAAAATGGTAGTCACTTTAGTGCCAATGCATTAAAATTCCATTATGCTGGCTCTTCCTTTTGTGTTTGCATAAGTAGCGATATTTAAAAACTTGTAGTGATTGGCTCTGGTATCTGATGCGCAATGATAATGTTGAACAGCGATAAATAACTGAGCGGAACATAGATTGCACTTGAGTAGCATAAACTTCCGAAATAGTGTAAGACATTGCGCCACATTGCGTCCTATGGTCCCCAGACAACGGTGGACTCAAATAGATCGTGTAGCAAATAGCGATAGATGGTGTGGTTGCATCCAGGACTATCGTTCGTTGCGGAAAAATTATGTTGACTAGGATCATGAACTATATGTTGGAGATTTGAACTCGTTTTCCGGAAAAATAAATACAAATAAACCCCAAATAGATGTGAGCAAACTTGGACAAATGTCTTTCTGACAAAATATGGGGATATTCTTAAATCAATGTTAACTGGTCGTGATGGTGAAAATTATAATTTACTCTGGATGAAGGTAAATGCCACTAGGCACAATCCAGATAATACTGTATTTTGATTGTAAGCTCCAGTAGAAATAGTTTGTTATCCGTAAAATTTACGAAGATTATCGATACTCATCACAATGCAGTCATACAAAAGCCAATAGTAACTAATGTATCACTTTCATATAGCCAAAAGAAGCCAAACAAAAAACAAGAATATTTTTTATAAATAACGACAAATATAATCACCTTGGCACACAAATAATAAATGAGAATTACGAGAGAGAGAGAGGGGGGGGGTTACCAGGAGTAACTTTATCTAAATAACTCACAGAAGTGAGGCAAACTGAACATTCGCACAACACCATTATGGCCATATCAGCTTCAAGCCAAGACAACATCAGTAATACAGCTTCCATGCATGTTTCACTTTTAATCAAGGTTGCAATCTTGATATAAACATCTGACCTTTATGTACATACCTTTGTCAGTAGAAAATAAGTATTATATAGTGTGCAAAAGGCAATTAATCGAGTAGAGCGCTTTCGTCCTCATTGGGAATTCATCCCGTACTGTCCTGAATTTGCCTCGGACAAGGATGCAAACTGGGAACGTCTGCTTCAGATTCTGGTGCTCTAACCACTGAACCACTCTGCCGCACACTACACAATTATATACTAACTAATGTTACTTGGTTAGCCTTTAGTTTAAGTGAAGCCTAAATAGCATCCAATTGGCACTGACCATCTCCAATCTGTCATAATAGAACAGATACTACATTACATGGGGAAGAAGTATTGACATGAATATTTATATAATTATATGAATATCAGTTGCGCAGGCGGTGATAACAATTACTCTTAATCAATATTGCCATCTTGATATAAGCACCCGACCATTATCAACATATATTTGTCGGTATAAACCACGTATTGTATAGTGTGGAAAAGGCAATTCATCCAGAAGACCAATTTCGTTCTTGCTGGGAACTCATAACGTAATGTCCAGAATTTTCCGCGGACATGGCTCGAACCTGGGCACGTTTTCTTCGGATTTTGTTGCTCTAACCACCTAAAGGAAAGGCTAACCAAGCAATATTAATTAGTATATGAATAAAATTTGTGTGAGGTGTGCGGCAAGGAAGCACCACATTACGAATCAGTCTTGGCCAGGATTAAGCCCTGTCCACGGCAAACTGAAACAGTATCTGATGAGTTCCCTATAAGGACGACATCGGTCAACTGAATGAATTGTCTTTTCCACCCTATACAAAACGTAGTTTATATTGACATATATAAGTAACTAATAGGTCAGGAATTTATATCAAAATCGAAACCTTGATTATTATAATAATAAATGGTGGGCGATCCTGTAAAAGTATCTTGCACTTAGAGGATGCGAAACAACGCCTGCTATTTTATATAAAGTGGCCTGAGCAGAATTTCGATTGTCAAATAATAATAGTATGATATCGTCTGCATAGTCAAGATTGATTCAACACCTAAATGAAATTCTGATTTACTTAAGCGTCGAACTTGAGCATTCGTATAGCCCACAAACAAGATTATACCTGAACTTTTTGCTCTACTTATTAAGAAGTTTAGTTCAGAGTAAAAAGCGACCATTTTTTTGTCTGAGGTGCAATCAGTAGGAGCATATGCAGGTACAACGAAAAGGCAACATTGATTACGACTTTTTGCATTGATTTTAGATGTATTTAAACGTGCCGCAAGTCAGCTATTTAAAGATCCATTAAATCAAACAAGCTTCAGCATGTTTGCTAAGGACATTACCGACGTCCCATTTACTGGCTTGAGAAAACTCCGTGGAACCAGATTTTCGAAGCCAATAACACGTAGATAAGAATGGTGCACCCAGTTCTGTAATGCTCGTAGTATCCTGTATTCTGGTTTCAGATACGCAGCATACATAGATTTCTAATCTATAAAGAGTACGTACAAAAGCTTATTGTTGTCCAAGTTATTTTAATGTTTGCTTATTAAATGTAGCGATGTTAAAATCTAACCTAGGTTTAATGAATGATATTTTAATTAAACTATTTTCGATATTTTACAACCCGATATTGGATTCAGTGATATGATCAACACCAACCATATTCATAGTATCTAAAAGAGCGTTATTGTTAGATTGAGAAAAGGACAAAGAAGGATAGGAGGCAGAATCGAAGATGAAGGTTTCTGCAATAACCTAATTTCGCCTATCCCCCTGCACGACTCACCATATAAGGCAACCGTTTTAAATTGCGTGACGGCCGATGCAGTATGGAATCATTATAATTTGTATCGATCATGGTTATATGTGGACTGTAAAGGAACACTAGATCGTCCATTCCTAGGAAGAATAGTTTGTATTCAGATTTGATAGTCTGCCAACCAAGGTTGATGAGCTCTATTTGCCCAGATGCCATTCGCCAGTTTCCTTCAGAAGCCGAAACCTGACCATTGCGCCTGGCACGATTGCTCTCATTCTGTCACTACACATTTAACACTAAGTGTTATTGCGTGGTTAGACCAGACTCGAGGCTTCATATGAAATGAGATTATGGCCTCTCTTTAGACCCGGCAAGGTTCACATTACCATTCCTGAGCTGACTAGCCTGTGCCCACCGGTCATCAGGCCTGGATTTCTATGGCTACTGGCTACCAGATGCCAAATTCCAGCTATCTCGGCTTACAATAATAAGACGCAAAATCAGGCGCACGCCATAAGTCATTCTCGAATCCTTTTGGACTAGAAAGACTGAAGAGATAGAAGTTTTCGCATCCGGTGATAGTCGTTGTCTATTCCAACTTATCTGTGCAACAGGTCAGAGAAAATTGAAAATTAGCGAAACTATGAATGAAAGAAACAACCAATAACAGATAACATAAGTCGTTCTGATAGGTGGGAAGGACAAAAGTAGATTCTCTTTGGCACGAACGTCGAGAATATGCCTTCATCAACGGCGTGTAATATTAATCTTAAACATCCATCCGAGTTATAGATACGGAGTGCAATCCTATCACTTAAACGTCGCAAAGCTGCAGGCCTCAATAATTCTCTTTTAAACTTATTTAAGGATGGTGGATTCATAATTTCTGGAGCGTTCATTAACCTTTTTCGTACTATATGAAATGAAGAAACCGTGCTACTTGCCTGGAATGAATCGACCATCATTCCTATCTTCTAATAGAGAAATCTTAGTTGTGCGATAGGCTTGAATCCGCTCGTATCTAGGTTATCAGTTTCGATTACTTTACATCGTCTAAGCGCTTTGCGTAAATCACAAATTAGAAAGGAACAAGCCTGATTCCTGTCAGGACGAGGTTGTTTATATACTATTTTCACCTTAAGACAGTTCTTGAACAGCGAGTTATATCGCTATCCCATAATAGCCGTATTTTTAGACTTCAAGGCCGCATTTAACTCATGATGATAACTCAATGGATCGCAATGTTCTACTTGATATTCTGCCGAAAGTTTGTGTCAAACTTTTAAATATTATACTCGCTCCCTGCACATATACTTCTCGTTAAGTTAAGGTTTATAAAGAATTGACAAATAACTTTGCTACTAGCATGGAGTTCGTCAAGTCTATCCAATTACAACATTTTTGCTTAAGATTGTAATAGATGCTATTAGGAACACCACACATTAATAAGTTAAGAATGCAGGTGTCGAAGTTCTCCTGGGTGGTAGATTAGTCAATCTTGCAGAAAATCGAAATCCTGCTCAGGTTACCTTGAATAGATTACGTCGTTCTCGGTATAAAAATCGCACTCTATAAACGTAAGGTACTCTTACAGTACCACGCACCATTAAACCAAGTCTGCGACTGGACAGTGAAGATCTCAACATAGTTCACAGATTTACATACCTTGTTAACTCTGTCAATAACTCAGGCGATATGTCTGATGAGGTGAGTATGAGAATCGAAAAAGCTATGGTAACTTTCCATAATCTTCGCCATTCATGGAGAAACAAGAGTATTTCACTCTACTTTAAAGCTCATGTTTACCACGCATTTGTATTTGCAGTTTTATTAGACGCTGCATGCAGCTTACGTAAGACTGAACTGCGTGTAGCATCTGATAAAAATGACATGCTAATACTAATAAATTTCAATTAATTGATGTGTACGTGCGCCAATTAATAAAGCTCACTTCTTGAATTAATAGTTTACTTCATGCCAAATGCCTCTGATTGTAACCTCTAGCATCGTTTTCTTTATGATCACCTCGACCGGTAAGGGTTTCCTAAACTGTAGCAATATCATCCACTGCAAGTAATCGCGTGTTGTATTTTTGCTCAGTGAAAAATTCATATATATACGGAAAGCACAATTAGATATGCGACTCCCACTCCTAGTAGTCTTGCATACACAGTACGTGACTGGAAATGTCGGCTGCACAATTTCTCTGCAGTCACGAACATTAGCTGTTTGTAGCTTTTGCCACACACACATATATATATATATATATATATATATATATGTATATATATATAGACAATACAATTAAAACAACAATTGAATACGCGGGTGATGGTAACAATTATTCAAATCAGGTTTGTGAGCTTGAAATCAAAACCACTCCCATTTTATTTAACCAGTCGTTGAACAACATAACAAAACTACCGCCAGTCGGAGTACGAGCACTGACGCGTTTCGACCTTCCATGATCATCATCATAGTACGACGGCAAACTGACTAGCGAGGGTCAACCCGCATTGCATATATATGGAAATACAAATTAGATATCTGACTTTCACCTATAATAGTGTTGCAAACATTTTACGTGACTAGAGATGTTAGCTGCACAATTTCTATGCAGTCACGAACATTAGCTGTTTGTAGCTTTCGCCACACACACACACACACACACACACACATATATATATATATATATATATATATATATATATATATATATATATGGACAATAAAATTATACTATAATTGATTGCGCGGTTGGTGGATACAATTCTTAAATCAAGATTGCGGAGCTTGAAGTTTTGCTATGTTGTTCAAGGACTGGTTAAATAAAATGAGATGGTGTTCATTTCAAGTTTCGCAAACTTAATTCATAGAACTGTTACCACCACCTGCGCAATCAGTGATTATTTAATTAGTTGTTCTATATATATATATATATATATATATATATATATATATATATATATGTGTGTGTGTGTGTGTGTGTGTGTCGCGAAAGCTACAAACAGCTAATAATCGTGACTGCATAGAAATTGTACAGCCGACATCTCTAGTCACGTACAATGTTTGCAAGACTATTATAGGCGAGAGTCTCATATCTAATTTTGCTTTCAATATAAATGGAATGCGGTTTGACCCTCGCTAGTCAGTTTGTCGTCGTACTCCGATGATGATCATGGAAGGTCGAAACGCGTCAGTGTTGCGACTGGCGGTAGTTTTGTTATGTTGTTCGACGACTGGTTAAATACAATGGGATTGGTGTTTACTTCAGGCTCGCAAACTTGATTTAAAGAATTACTACCAACACCTGCGCAATCAATAATTGTTCAGCTGTACATTTGTCTTGCCCATGTAACTACTGTTACAGCTAAATTTAAACTTATAGACGATTTGATGTAAATAAGTGTGGAAGCTGATCTTTAGCGTCTACATTTGACTTGCTGTGCATCCTTCAATTATGAAGTCGCCAGCAATTCTCCATAATCGCAAACACGCATAAAATATGCATATATACGCAACCGTGTACGATTACATACTTCCATGAAAATACAAAAGAAATTCTCTAATTACAACATCTGTGCACTTGAACTGTCAACTGCATAAAAGTTGAGCTCACGTAATTCATTGTGTATAACACAAACACACACAAGCACCTTCGGTACATATATAAAAATATATAATTGATTATTTTGAACAAGATTGCGACAATTGATTTGTAACTTAAATGACTCTTTTGTGTACTCGTGAGCCCAATGGTAATTTTAGTTACTAGACGACGAAACATCACATGTAGATCAATAATCAAGGCTGCACACCAAATATCCGTGTGTAAAAAAGATTCTTCAATGAGCGATAGACACACAGAGGAGTAATCCTTTAAGGCTTTCCTACTAGAATGCCGTTTTTATAGCTCTAGTTTAAGTAAATAAGAATTGTAATATTTTTTTTGAAGATTATGCTATATATTTGTATTCTGTGTTTTCCCAGATGTGGTTGAGAGCTTGGAAAAATGAAATTTATTGTTTAATCTGGTGCTCTATTAAAGCCCAAGCAACAGAAACCAAGTTAACAAGAGATGTAGCGTTTCTAACCAATCATAACTGTTGAGCATCTGACTCGTTTAATAGAAAGTCAACTGATTTGACGGTGGAACCATTACTTTCACCAAGAACCATGATTACAAATAATTAAATAATTTGGAACATATAGGTAGTTTCCCTTTACTTTTTTACTTTACTGCGGCTGACTCCTTTTGGAGGATAAGCCGGCTCCATTGATTTCATGGAGTTTCTTGGGAATTTGGTACAAGTGGTGTCCCCTCACCACTCGGCTTTTTGATCGAGGACGCACCTCTAGCCTTTGCACATCCAAGCGCAGTCTGCAAGGCAGCAGTAAGTTGCATGGTTGCCGTTGGCTGTTGAGAACTCATTCGCCATTCGGAAGTACGGGGTACTGTCCAGGAGTCCATGTAATCCCACCTAATTTGGGCTTAGTACATAGTACAGGCTCCTACTGATAAGTAACAACAGCTAATATCAAGTAACCAACATAGAGAAATCTCTGTAGTCAATATCACAGAATAAAAATGACAAAAAATGTGTGCTCAGCAATGATAAATAACACATTTTACGAGGACAAACATTTATAAATTACGATAATTTATCTTCAATCTAAACAGAATACATTTGCTCCCAGTTCCTTCGTTGTAAAATTAAATATTTCAATACGAATTAAAATAACAATCGATAGTTTAACTGTAATTTTACATAACTCACCTGAATAACTACAAATCTTTCTTCTTCCAAAGATTCGTTTATATCCAATTTGAATGTGAATCCAGTATCCGGGTTAACAATGGGCAGCACAATCAGATCACCAGACCGCACAAAAAAGCTTCCGTGGAATGACTGCAGCAGAGAAGTTAAAAACAAAAAAGAATCATACAAATGAATGGTAAGACAACTAACGCAAGTTAAGCTTTGTTCAAGAACCAGAAGAGAATTTCCTCTTTGGTTTAGTAGAAAAGGCTGTTGTATTCGACACTTGGAAGCAGATTCTTCCGACGCTGGTTGTGTGAAAGACAAAGATATCCAATTATGTACGCGCGCATGTGTGCATGTATGGGAGTATGCCTGAGTTAAATTTCAGCTTGTGGACATAATCTACACAAATTTTAGCTTATTTATTCAAAGAAAGGATTTCCATTGTGAAGTGATAATGATGCAGGAAGAAAGATCCACCGATTAAACACGACTAAATAAATATATTGAAATCCGACTAGAAACCATATAGGACTGGTGCTGATGATAAGTCAGTCAATATCACCATCCACGATATACGAATATAGAAAATAAAACAGACGGATTACACTGATTGCGAAAATACTGAAAAATATTATCGTGGCTGTTAGGGGAGTGAAAATCGCTTATTAGCGTAATGAAACCATATTAAATACAATTATAAGGATACGCCTGCGAAACATGACATTGTATGAAATTAAATTTGGTTTTTTGACACAAAAATAGTTCTCCAAAATCCGATAGCTCGATTTACACCCAAGTATATCGAAAACCTAATGCATACTTGCATATATATTAGTTCTTCACAACAAGCAGTATTTAACTATATCGAAAATCGTCTATTAAAATTTGTGTAAAAGAAACTATCTAAAACTCTTAGAAGTAAAAACATTCGATTCGACCTAATTAAAAGGAAGTCGTAATTAATACGCACAACTTTATGACAGCAATACAATAAATTACATCGCATTTGAAACACCCAACAGCTAACGAAATCGCTTATATAGATGTGAAAACTAAGATGGACGTTGACTAACTCAATGAGATTATCATCATCATCATCATCATCATCATCATCAACAACATGAACAGCCCTGACAAATATGGAAATTATTTTGAGTATAAGTCGTATAAGTTATGAACTGATATGCCTCGTATATATTAACTAGAATACAGCATATTGCGGGTATTACAGAACTGTGGGCACCATCCTTACCTAACCGTTATTGACTTCGAAATTCTGTTACTGCAACATTGCCTCAAGCCAGACAATGGGGGATCGGCATTATTCTTATTTTAAGAGCTGAAGCTTCCCCAACAAGATGGATTAAGTTAATCACTAAAATACTTAGTTTAAACAGACAATTGTATGTGCATAATGAGTCAGGTGTTTATATCGAGATCGTAACCTTGATTAAAGTAATTAATATCACCGCCCGAGCAACCAATGTTCGTTGAATTTAATCAGTCGTTTAAAAACATGTGATAAAACTAATACTAAAAAAAACATTAATCACCGTCGCTTTTTCGTTGTAACTGCATACACTATTACTGAATTCAGCACAGCTGACAATTACGCTTTCTATTTCGACATAAGCTCTCTACTAAGGATAAGAACTTCAGCCATAGCTTTGGTTATTAGTTATATAAATGCTGAATTTGGAGACTTCCTTTTGGCAGAATTTCATTTTAGTAGCAGATATACTATAAACTCAATGCGCAAAAATAATGTTGAACTGTTGGATAACTGTAGAGAATAAAGATTGTATTACAAATCTAAGATGTAAAGTAAGGCGTAGCATCACATGGAAAATCACAATGTACCAATTATGTATAAATGACATTATTGCATCAAGGACTGCCGTCCATTTTGGAATACTTATGTCGACACGGGCCATGCACTTAGTCGTCGTTCCATCCTTATGTAGTAAATTCCCAACCTCCAAATGTGAAACGCTTCTTCAGGATCACTCGTCAATTACTTTAACTCTGCGGTATCAAGATAAAGATTTGTAAGTAGCTTACATATTTATATATCTTGAAAGTTGTTTAATATCTCACGTAATACGAGTGAATATCAAAAGCTAGATTAATATTTTCCCATCTTCGTGACGAGACGATTATATTTCACGTTAAATGTTGAATATTTTTGCGCAGTGCTACCCTTCTTGTCGTGGATTTGAACGCATTTTTCTTGTGCGGGCCAATTGATAGCACTCGTAGGTCGGTAAAATATTGAATATATCTCACGTTGCTTTGAAGTTAGTTTTTTGGAATTGTAGGTTTGCAATACGTTATTGAAACTGTGGACTTGTATGTTAAAGAACTTAGATGGATACAAGTAATCGTATACCATTGTCTGAGAAGCATAGCAATATAGAATATCAGCAACGCATAAGCAACACTCAAAACAGTAGAAGTATTTTTGGATATTCCAATGTGTTCCCGGTTAGACAAGCAAACAAGGCTTAATCAGTTGTGTTGGCTCGGTCATGGGTAGCGTATGTCTTCAACCTGATTACCCAGTAGAGCATTTTTATTTCAGCCGGAACCAGATTTGTGCAGGAAAAAAGGTAAATAAATTCTGACTTGGCAAATCCAGCTGAAGTCATCCAAAATCAAATCTGGAAGTACAACCATTTCATCTACCAGGATGAGGTCAGCTTGATTATCAAAATTTTTCTGCACGATATAGCATCAAATTGTGATCAGCTGCGGTCATGTTGTTGCTTTGTAGAATTTGGCTTCGTTGTAATTATCCTGCCTTAGGTTGGTTCAGTTTATCCAGCAATGTATTTTGTAGGTTAAGCGTCATTAAGTGGTCACAGGAGCCTCATTTCTGTGTGTTGCCTAAGTAGAGCTCTCCATGAAGGCTAGATCCACCATTTACTAAATAATTAATCATTTACAGTGTTATTATTGTTATCAATTTATTCATATTTTCCTGGTTATACGGAGTAAAACATCAGTTCTTAAATGCTTTCTTGTGATTTTGTGATGTAACAAGATTTACTCGCTCTATCTCTATAGGGTCTGTATAACGCATAGGTACTTATGTAGTTAGAAAGAGTGAAACCTATTAGTAAATCGTGAATAACAATAGTCTGGACATTTCAGTCTAATGGTGCTAGCTCATGACTAAAACTAGGCAAATGCATCGTCAAATTTATCCAGCATATGACAGTCCTTTTGTGATGTTCGGAAGGTAAGCCAAGACTTTTATCATTTTTCTCATCATAGCGTTCAAGTTGTTTTTCAGTAGTATTCCATTGTAGTTACAGGAAGCTCGGTAAATGTATACGACTTCCTGTATGCTTGCTGTACTAGTTAACCCGTTTGGAGTAGAATTTAAAACAGATTCGAAAAACCAAATGAACAAGTGTAGCATTCATATTTCGTACCTGTGTCTTACTTGCCAGACTATGGTCAATCTGAATATGCTGGCATTAAAATTCCTCAAAAGGGACAAAACTATGCTATAAGTATTTTATACAAAGGATATATACATGATATTTATGATTTTTACGATAAATTGCATAAAGAAATAAAATTATATATATATATATCGGTGTGTAGCAGCAGCCACCTTTGAGGCCGAGAACACTCCAATCTAAAGCTGATATGAATACAGCAGAAAGTCCTCGCAGAAGAGCACGAATTAAGATGAAGCAGTCAGGAAAATGATGGACACACTTTATACGGACAAACTCCTATAAATAATTGATTAACAATAAATCATTTGTGTTAAGAAAAATTACTTCTGACGGATTGGAAAACTTAGTAAGAGCTAGGGATAATCTGGAAGACACAATTATAGTAAATACTGAGGGAATCCGCATAAACGACCCAACCAATATCGGTGAAATCAACAGGCAGGATTTTCATTTTCGTTATAAACTACAAATTACATCAATTAGTCAAAGCAATTCAACCAGTAGACCGGTTACGTCCTTATTGCCGACACCTCGAGTGCTGTCCGGAATAGGCTGCGGACAGGAAACGAACCTGAGTAAATTTACTCCGGAGTATGAGTCTATCCACTGCGCCACCCGTGCCGCATACTACACGTAATTTGAAGTTCTGTTCGCGTTATATTTTAGACAGTTTTTGAGGATGAGACCAGTATATTGGACTCATTGCCGTTACTACCTGATAATGGTAAGCTTATCCTGACTAAAGAGGTATCATTAAAAACAATTTGCCAGACTTCAAACTAATATATAAAAATGAATTCTATGGCAGGATTTTGATTATATGCATATTGCCATGATCTGGTAGCAAGTTTCAGTCATATACATTATCCATTATTGAGCGCGTTTTCATGTTCTATAGCCATTATTAACCGGACACTGTGCATGATACTGTCTATGCTCATCACAAATATCTCGTCATTTCAAATGTGTACACGACATTACTAAGCTTGCCACTATTCACACTGTTTGTAATTTCCATTTACTCAGTCAACATTATATTAATAATGCATATTGTTGTATAAAAATAATATACAATGCATTCAATAATGACAGATTTCGTATGGGTAGTTGTAACTTTAGGGGTATAGGGAAAAATATAGACTAACCTAGAAACATTAGTTAGCTTATAACTGAAAATTTTGTATAGCATGCGGCAGAGTGACTCAGTGGTTAGAGCAGCAAACTCCGAAGCAGACGTGCCCAGGTTAGAGCTCTCTCTCTCTATATATAATATTAGGAAAACAGTATTTAAAATATAATCAGCCTAAAAAAATGTGCATGTAGTTTCCTAGTAACAAAAAACAATTAGAAGTGATAAGTAAACAAAATCACAAAAAATTATAATCCATGAAACACATACCTCAATATTAATGCCTCGAGAACATCGTACTCGCATAACTGCCTCAAGACCTATCTTTCGAGTCAGATAGCGGTCAAAATCATGCTTAAATTGTTGTACATCCAGCCATGCGCCTGGAGGACTGTCCTGTGTTGCTTTGGACGAAGAAAGGCCCATAGAATGAGATGATGAGGCAATAGAAACGTTCGAATCACGTCGAACTGACTGACTTTTTGGCGAATTCGTTGGCATTTTTGGTGGAACAAAACCCCAGGGGTTGTGCAGTCCCGGTTCGTTTTGAGATATGTTTGTGGTTACGTTGAGCTGAGACGCAGATGACACAGTATCACAAGCTGCAGCCGATCCTTAACAGGCAATATTAAATAAGGCATATAAGATTTATACTTCAAATACCTCCTTGCTTTGTGTAGACGTTTAGGTTAATTCATTGCTGTTTTGTCTCGGCAAGTTTCTCAATCTAGGTTAGATTCACCCATTCCCGAATCTTTTTTCTTCTTTAATGCTTGTAGTTTTAAATGGTTCTTTTTGTTCTATTTTTAAAAATCTATTTCATTGCGGCTATGTGGTAGTGGTTTGTATCGATAGAAAATTCCGGCCTAACGACCGGCAGGCACTAGTTATCCAGCTCGGTAATGTTCATACGAACATTACCATGTCTAATGGGCAATGAATTACTTTTACTACATTATACAATTGTTAGTTTACACTGAAAAATATATGTACATAATGGGAAAAAGGGTTTACATCAAGATCGCAACCTTGATTATTTGGAAATATAGGAACCGTTCATCAACCAGGTTGCACACGTGCATATCCTAGCCCTGCGCGATACGGCAACGAACCGAGATTATAGGGCCATATTGTTACAGATCTATAGTAGAATCCTGTAGACTATTTTCTTAATTGGGGAAGGATATTGATGCGATAGTACAACGTTAATTTTATAATACTGAAAAGGATAGAAATGGAGATATTTCCGGCAATTTAATTTAACACATTATTTCCAAGATTAAACTAAAACAACAAATATACTGCAGAAAATAACATACATGGAGATAAATCCTACGCCAAGAGCAAGGAAGAGCCTCGAAAAAATAAGTCTCCAATCGAACATCTGAATACCAGAAAAAACAGCTGGAAGATCAATTTGCGCAGAAACACTACGTTTGCTCTAGTACGAAAGGGTTGGCATCGCGAATCACTTTCATCGTTTTCTTTTGAGCCGGTGAATACTTACATGACCTCCAATTAGACATAAGCGAAAACAGCATGAGCATCAACATTATTTTAATAGATGGATGATCGTATTATTTGGGTGCCTGCAAGATTAGAAATTGTACTAATGGTACTATCGGCCAAGGTCGAAATAAAAAGAATGAAAGTATGAATTCGTTAAAAAAGAAAGGGCACAGGTTTAGATAAATTATAGAATTTCTTCTTTTAAGAGCTGAAGTTGAGACTGCCAAAGAAGAATATTAATGTGAAACTAGTAAAGGGTCAGTATTGACGCAAAGTCAAAGGTATTTAAAAATAAAACTTGGGCTCCTGTAAAACGATTAATCGAACAAATGTTAATGCCTGATACGCCTTTATAGTTACAGCGGTGGATACTTACAGGCACAAATTTAAAAGGAAGCTAAAGAAAGGGAAACCGGTCGCGCAGTAGCTCTTAGTTAACTTGTAAAGACACCAACATGTGCACAATGAAAGAAACATTGTCGCAACTGATTCTTTGAATCGCTAAAGCAGAAGTATATTACGTTTATTGTCTCTTTTACCGAGAGCTCTTTCCTATCCATACAATCATTACATCATGGAGAATTAGCTGCAAATATACAAATACGAGTCCTGCTTCGATTACTCTACAACATCGAACAATTGAGCATAGTCTAGGGGAAAGTCGAGTAGTTTTCTGGAAGGAAGCTCATTTTAATTCTTTCGAATCCTAGACATATCGTATGAAACTTGGGTATCAGTTCGATAACAAAGCTTCTATTAACAAGGAGGCAACAATCAAAAAGATACCGCAAATCCGTTAGCGTTTGCGGTCTTCAACTTGAATTATTGAAGTTCGGAAGTGAACTGACAGGTGAATTGATCAACGCGAAAAGAATAAAATTTGTATTTAAAAAGAATAACAGAGCAACAGCCACGGTATGCTTACCAGAATTTGTTTCTGTAACGGGTTTTTCCGTTGAATTATCCACAATATTTTCCAAATATGGCTCAGAAAACTGAAAATAGGGATAATAAAAGACACTTCCGGCTGAATATCGGGGAGCACATGAAATACTAGCGATGTCCATGTATCGACTGCCAAAGCAAAATAGATCTATGGCCACCTGAAATAGAAAGAACATAAAAAAAGATACATTCAATTTCTTAACGTGTATGTGTTTTAAATTAAAATTCTTTAAATAAGCATAAAAACAGAATAAAATATTTCAGCTCAGTGAATTTTAAAATGCCATATCGTTCAACCATTCTTTAGCCGACACCCCCTTATAGTCTGATAACTCTAAGGTAGGATATCTCTCAGCTGTCGATGCAGTTTAACTAGACCAACTGCTTCCCTGTTTTCCATGAAGTAAAAACAAAAGGAATGGATGCATAACAAAAAATGTCCGATTATATAAGCAAAGCAAAATATCTTGAAAAACATAATTTTCAATAAACAGTGTACGTTCAAAGCAGGAATTTCATACTATTAATTACGGCTATATTTGATCTAATGTAATTGTCAAATAATCGTGAACATTAAATTTTATAAATGAAAGCTGCATTCACTGCCATATAACCGTAATGAGTAAAAAAAGTATATAGGTGAATTTAGACAAATTATTATTGAGATTTACGAGAGAGAGAGAGAGAGACGGGGTAGAGAGAGAAGGAATACCTTGCTACTATGAGTAAATTTATCAGGATAAGTCACAGAAATGAGGCAAACTAAACCTCTCCACAACACCATTATGGCCAAGTTAGCATTCGGGCAAGGCGACATCAGCAATACAGCTTCCTGTATCACGTCATAAACAAACCAAACCTCGCAGCTAACTTTGCCCTACTAAGAAAAGAAAGTTACGAAGATGATTCTACCAGACATTTGCAACAAGATCGCCACTGAGCTCGATTTGATGCCATATCGCTAAGGGTTTTTAACCAAGAACTGTGATGCGCACGAGGACCCCATCCCGGCAGACGTGTGGGTCCTATACTACCCAATTTGAATATAAGTGACCTCAATTGTTTCTGCCATGTCAAAATCTATCCACTTTGTTTCTTACGCCAATTTTGTGCTGGATGAGAGAACAGAGCTCTACTGGGCAATCGAAATGAGAGCATACGCAAAACGTGACCGAGCCAACGAAGTTGATGGAGCCTTATTTGTTTTTCTAACGACGAGCACTTATTGTCAGATCCAAAAATACGTCTACGAATGTCAACGTTAGTTATTCGTTGTTGGTAACCAACATGTGCTATACTTCTCAAACAACGATGATCGAATGCTTTACTGTATTGCATCCTCAGATCAACTCTAAGGGGGCCAAGTTTCACTAGCGTATAGTAAGACTGCGCGTACAGATGCATTGTAAACACGACCTTTAAGGCGAAGTGAAATATTCGCGTTCCTCCATAAATGACGCAGGTTCGGGAAAGCTACACTAGCTTTCGCGATCCGTATTCTCACCTCGTCGGACATATTTCCTACGTTATTGATAGAGCTCCCAAGATATGTAAACCTGTCGACTATGTCAAGATCTTCATTCTGCAGTCGCAACGTTGGAGTGAGTGGTGGGTGATCCTGTAGCAGTATCTTACATTTAGAGGGTGCGAATTTCATACCGAAAGACGAAACAACGTCTGTTAATCTATTGAAGGTGGACTGGGCAGCATGCTGCTTGTCGAATAATAGTATGGGTTGGGTCGTACATGCGGATTCCCTCCAATTTATTAGAGTGTGCCATTGAGCCGAGACTTAATTATACTTAACTCCGCAGTCAAAGTGTTTATTGGTGGAGACAATACTCTTACTAAGTTTTCCAATTCTTCAGCACTCATTTTGTTCAACTTAACACAAATGCTTTGTTATTAACCAATTTTTTATGAGAGTTTGCTCGTTCATTAAGTGAGGCAAAACAAAATATTTAATATTTTATATTTATGAATGTGCTGACTGCTTCATCTTAATTAGATAGGACAATTTTAGTATTCTCGGTCTCTGAGCAAGGTTATTGCTACATCTACCCCACTCAGATGTCGACCTTGATATCCTACTTAAACGATCAAGTGCGATAGCTCGTGGTCCGTCTGGTATGTTTGCGAAAACTATTGTGCACTGCGTCCACCCTTTCTCCACGATACGGGCCGTCATTGACAGACTGTAATGCTATGGGTTTAGCCTTCGCGGCCGTGACATGGTCGCCGACCCTTATGCAAATGCGTGAAGGTAGTCTTGCATAAGCTTGTGGCTTTGTGGCGTCCACATAGCTGCTTTAGGCGCTACTGAATACACGATATGGTGCAGTGCTCATGGGACCCTGGGATTACGGGTTCACCTGAAAGTCTAATATGCCCTCCATAGACCATAGTTGTTGGAGCAAATCCTGTAGCTGTTGATATAGTAAATCGCATGGCCCGCTCGACCAAATGTAATTTGTCTCTCAAGGACCCCGAGATCTCGTGGCACCAAAATCGCAATATCTCTTTCATCTCGTGTGCTCGCTCAGCCATCGCGTTAGTCTACGGGTGATAAGTGGCTGTACGGGAATGCTTTATGTCATGGACCTTGCACCACTGATTAAATTCTATCAACTCGAACTGTGTACTCTGGTCGGCAATAATAACTTATGGTGCAACAAATCGACTGAACCATCGCTCTTCTAATCACATTATAATCTTCTCTGCTGTAGTTTTCTTCCGTGGTACAAACTCGACACATCGGATAAAGTTATAAACCATGGAAAACACATAGGCCACACTGCCACGAGCCACCGGCAGTGGACCTACCAGGTCAATATGCAGCAATTGATTCCGTGCAGAGGCACTGAAAGCAATGCAGAGCAATGTTGACAATAGTTACGAATTCTTTTGGGCATGCCAGTCCAACACAATCGCGATTGCAATGTCTCAATGAGAGGCTCGGTTCCGGGATGACCCAACGTTTTATGCCAGAAAGTCAAAATCTGCTCGTATAGATTCCGGCACAAACCATTATACAGTTTTTCCTTCTTATCGCACCAATAGGTCGCTTTGCAGGCTCAACGCTTTATATGGTGCAAACACTACTAAGCCATTTTTTGACGGACTGGCTATTTCCTGGCATGTGGCATCATATCACTGCTCTTCAGACTCATATGTGGCGAAAAACACACGTCGGAAATTCTGTTGAGCGCATCCTCTGCCGCATTCTCGATACCAGTTCTATGATGAATTGTTACATCGCATTCCTCGATCTCTTCAATAGCTCGGAGTGCTAATTTCTTCTCAATGCCCAGTGATCGCCAACGCAATAGTGCTTTGGGATCAGTAAAGACGTCTATACGTCCACCGATGACAAAATACCCATACTTTCGTAGTGCCATTGTACGCCCAGTAATTCCTTTTCTGTAGCGGTATAATTTTGCTCCGCGTCAGCGAGTGTGCGACTTATATATTGCGCCGGATGTCCATCAACTTGTAACACTGATACAATGCCAATAAACGATGCGTCCGTAACAATTGACATAATAACTATCGAGAAAGTAAAAAAGCTGCGTCTATTAATTTGCTTACATAGGATAAACGCTTCTCGAGCCTTCGCCGTCCAATGAAACGGTATCTTGGCCCTTATTAACTTCGACAAGGATTGTTGCGTGACCGTCATACATTCGAGGTATAGTATATAGAAACTTACCATACCAATAAACCGGCGAAATTGTTTCCTAGTAGTGGGCACCGGATAGTCCTTGATAGTCTGCACATTTGAATCTAATGGCATGGATGCCTACATTGAGACAGTGACCCATGATTCGCGTTTTCCGACCTATCTGAACTTTTTCTGGATTAAAATGTAATCGCCATTCTACGTAATTGGTGTTCAGTAGTGGCCAATATAATAAAATCGTCAATGTAAGCTATTGAACAGGGTAAGTCAGAGATGAATGAACCTATCATTCTTTGGAGTACTTTCTTCAGACCAAATAGTACCAGTGAATTTGAAATGACCTCGGGGTACCTGCACCGCTAGCTTCTACCGGCCTCCGAGCCAAACGCCAATTTTCCAAAATCCCTGTTTAAGGACAAACATGGCAAACCATTTGTTTCCAGTTACCTGAAGAAAGAGATCACGCAGACCGGGCATGGTATACGGGTCAGGTTTAGACATCGAATTTAATTGCCGGAAATTAGCCGCCGGTCAGAGCGAACCATTCTTTTTCGTTACTTAAACAATGGGAGCTCGAAAAACATATGAAGATGGTTCAAGAACGGCGGACTCTTTCATCTCTTTTTCCCGATTCGCTGCTGCTAGTTTCTTTGAAGGAGCAATGTATAATTTTGGTGGTTCGTAACCTTCAATTAATTTTAGCCACAGTTTAAAGCAATCGACCGTTGGCCCTGGACATTCGCTGCAATCAGGGAATTGGAATATAGTGTTGTATTGGTTTAAAAACTCTTTCCACCATCCTGGCAGGCAACTGGTTTTCTCCTGCACCTAAGGGCTAATATCATTGTTTTGACAATAGGCTATCTTAATTTATTTTATAATGAAATGAAGTCCCAATAGGTGCGTTTAATTATTCGCTACAACAAATGGCATAAAGTATATATATTCACATATTAATAATTTAGTTTTGATATAAACACCTGACCCATTAATTACTTACATATGTCAGTATAAACTAAGAATTGTATAGTGTCGAAAAGGCAATTCTACACTATACAATTCTTAGTTTATACTGACATATGTAAGTAATTAATGGGTCAGGTGTTTATATCAAGACCGCAACCTTGATCATAATAATTGTTATCACCACCCGCGCAACCAATGTTCGTTTAATTATATAATAATTTAGTTTCCTATTCGACCGCAGCCACCAACACAAATTTGCTCTTGTAGGTTTAACTGCCAAGTCATTGGTAATACCGACACATCAGCTCCAGCATCTAATTGCATTATTAATGGCCATTCGTTGAAGAGTTCTAAAAATTTAACTATAATAAAAATCCATCCGTATGGAAACGTTTCCGATATTTTATTTTCTTCGAAAGCCATCTGATTGTGAACAATTTTTAGGGTGCTCAGCTGGTCTTCCCTGGATCTACAAATCTGAACCTCCAAAGGATTTATATTTTGGGCATGATCTCGAATATCATTATTGGTGAGATGGTGAACCTCATTTTCCCATTGAACTGATCGTTCTCTTATAGAACTATACTGATTTTTCTGCCCCTTAGGCGATGTATTCGTTGCAGCTGGTGCCATTATTTATTGACCTTGCTTCAGAACACTGGCTGCCGTCGTCCGTCCCGAACTCGCTGATTAAGCCACGAAGAATTCCAATAAGTTGTCGCCCCTGCCCGATGTTATAACGGGACACATGCGTAGTGTCGCAGCAGCTAATGTGGTCATTATGACCTAACTTTGTAGAGCTTGAGTTTACTTCCAGGCCTGCCTGTGCGCTTGATATCTCACCATATCTGATATGATCCAGCAGTATAAACATGGCCTCATGCGGTCTCAACCCGGGCAAAGAATCAGCAAGCTTAGACAAACAAAGCTTGATGCATACAATGATATCAAGGAGCATCTCACCGGATAGTTATTTGAATCTGCACAATTTTCAAAACACCTCCTGAGGCCTGACTCGAAAGTGAACCAATACCCGTCTTTTATTTTTACATACGTCAAGTCGACAGGAAATTCTAATTGGACTGTCACTGTCCGCATAAAAGGTGCTTTTAATGAAATTTCTTTCACCCGAACAGACTTCAAATTTTTCGAACAATTGCGGTCTATTCACATTCGAGTGCAAGCATAAGCTTAATTCTTGACGGCTGGAAAAAACTCGTTGATTCGGATGCAAACACCAGCCTATGTCTGCCTACTGCCTCTCGGGCGCGATCACCATTATTGACTTCCCCTATATTAGTTGGGCCGTTTATGCTCATTGCCTCAGAATTTATCATAAGTGTGTCGTCCAGCCGAGACCTAAGTATCCCTAACTCCGCACTCAGTGTTCATTTGTGCAGACAATACTCTTACTAATTTTTCAAATCCACCAGAAGCCATTATCTTCAACTCAACACAAATGCCTTATTTTTAATCAATTATTTATAGGAGTTCGCTCGTACAAAACGCGTCTATTTGGTAAAGCAAAATAAAAATGTTTTATATTCACTTCTGCGACTCGAAGGCTGCTTTAATCATTGTGCTGACTGCTTCATCTTAATTCGTGCAACTCTGCGAGGACTTTCTGTTGTATTCACTTCAATCTTAGATATGACAATTGGAGAGTTCTCGTCCTCAAATGTGGCTATTGCTACAGGTAGTTGATTCCGGTCACGCAACTCGAGAATGCAGCAGAGTGCATGAACCTGGCCCACAAATCACATTTTTAAGCGAAACTTAATTTGCTTAGTTAGCTTTTATTGCTCTTTATAATTCCTTCTCGGGATAATAATAATGATTACTCTTGATGCAATACGATATGCAATAATCCGTCTTGAAAAGTAGGCTGAACACTTCAAAGATCAATATTCGTGGGCACCTACGTCAGTCCCGATTGCCGAAAGCATGCTTGTGTTAAAAGTAGGAAATGTAATCTCGAATAGCGATCAGAGTTAGAAATAAGGGATGCAATCCTATCTCTTAAACGTAGCAAAGCTGCGAGCCCTGATGATTTTTTTCGAGCTTATTTAATGATGATGGCCATAATTATTTTTTTAAGCGCTGATTGATTTTTGCATACTTTACGAAATGAGTAGACCATCATTCCTATTTTTTTAAAAAGTCAATTAATAAACATTGTAGTATAAGCTTGACTCCAGTCTTATCTAGGTTATTTGCTTGGATTATCTTACGCCGTCTTAGCACTCCGTGTTAATTGCCTTTACCAGCAATTATTATTGTATTGGTCATCAATATACACACACAAGATATCAGTCAACTTACGTAAGCCGATCGACAAGAAGGTTAATTACTTCAATGAAAGTACTTTGCAACTTAAAAACTTGTTTCAAATCAAATCGTGCATACACGTCTGTAATCGCACAATATATCATCGAAACCTCGTACTAAATACTATAACAGAAATAAGCTAGCAACATATAAAGCTCTGTTGAGAATCAAACTGAAGCATGATGTGTGCAACCAGAAAGAACATGTTTAAGCATTGAGCACAAACTGGAGGTGATGCAGACAAATGAATGGTCACTCATCTATTTAGCGTTCTCCATAAATGGCGAAAACTACTCTAGCTTTCGCGATTCTCATTCTCATCTCGTCGGACACATTGCCAAAGTTATTGATAGAGCTCCCAATATATGTAAACCTGTCAACTATGTCCAGATCTTTACTCTACAGTCGCAGAGTTAGAGTGAGTGTGGGAGATTCTGGAAAAGTATCTCACATTTAGAGGGTGCGAATTTAAAACCGAGAAACAGAACAACGTCTGCTAATCTATTCAAGGTGGCCTCAGCAGTACCTCGATTGTTGACTAATAGTACGATATCGTCTGCATAGTCAAGATCGTCAAGTTTACCACCCCGGAAGACTTCAAAACCTGCATCCTAAACGTGTGAAAGAGTGTTGTTCATAATAGCATCGATTACAAAATGAAACAAAAAGAGGCAAGTGGACAGCCTTGACGAATACCACCATTGGTAGAAAAGTAGTGCGTTACTTCGTTCCAAACCGACGTTCCAATGCGACAGAAATTTTTGTAGAGATCGCGTATAATATTTATAAAGTTCGTGGGCACACCACTTTTCCGCAGAATACTAAATATAACATTGCGATCCACCGAGTCAAATCTAATCTTCAAGTCTCGAAAGATGGCTATTATGGAACAACGATAAACATTTCGCCGTACAAGAACTTTTCCTAAGGCAAAAATATCATCTATACAGATTTTTCCTGACCGGAATCTGGTCTGTTCTTTCCTAGTATGTGATTCGAACGAAGAGCTGGGACGCCGTAAAATAATCGAAGCAAACAACCCAGATTCGACTGAATTCAAGCTTATACCACAATGGTCATCACATGAGTAACGATTTTTGAAGAGATTATACCTTCTTTTCATGCTGAACTTGGTTTATACTTCTGGTCAGATTTGAACAACTTTTTTACTAGGTGCGCAATGCCTAATACATAATTACATATATATTAGCTCTCCACAAAAAACAGTATCAAACTTTTATATTTTTAATTTAATGATGTCATGGTTTCCGAGAAAAAAGATAACTGATATGGGCCAAGGCCAGTGTATGGGTTTTTTAAGGATTTTTGCGCAGTGCGAGCTTCATATGTTGACTCTCCGTGAGTTCCGTTCGCGGGTTGTTGTTTTGCAGTATCATTTTCGCAAGTATCCGATTGATTCCTTTTTCCAAGTACGCATCGATCTGGTCTTCGTTTTGGCTAGGTGTGGATTCATCCCTTTCTTCCGAAGGCTTCAACATCGTTCATACAAACCACAAAAATGAGGTACGTCATTGACTGGCGACGCTTCGGAACCTCAATTCCGGTTGCATAATCAGGCATAATCAGAAAAATACTCACAATAGCATATTTAAGCAAATGTGGTGCTCTAACACCACTTTGGATACATTCAACTCAAACCTAGTTTTACCTTTGTCTGGGAGGAACTGGAAGTCTTTACTGTTTCTGTAATTATCTCATTCCTAGGATTGCAGGTTTACACATTCGTATAGGAGAATGTACCGTCCAATTGTTCCACATTCCTCACCAAAATATATAGTGGGTATAGGGCGTAATTCCGGCTCCTACTGATGAGTCGCCAGTAAGCATGGAACGAATGTGCATATGAGATTTATTTCTTCCGTTCATGCTGATTTTGGTTTATACCTCGTCATATTTGAATTAATTTGTTACTAGGTGCGCAACAACTTAGACACATTTGCAGAAATATTAGTTCTCCGCAACAATCCTTATCTAACTGCTCTATGTTTAACTGAATGACATCATTATTACCGCGAGAAGTGATTACTGATATGGATCAATGCCAGAATGTATGGATTAGCTCTGGAGAACCATTTGACTGACGTGACAAAAGAATAAACAGCTATTAATTTCTTCAAGATGTAGAATAACCAGGCCTTGTATGTTATCCCAATTCATTCAGAGGCAGCTACAGATCTAAAGAGGCGCCTAGTATAAAAAACCCAATGTATATTTATCTAAATTTCTAGAATTGAGGGCTAATGAAGTAACCTGATATCCGCTTATGTATAATTAAATCGTTTCTCGCAATCTTGTCCGAATGTGCTGTTCTATTCGTCTTGTATAAAATTATTAATCTTTTGCTTAGTATGCAACACAAAACGAGGTAACAATGCATTAATCTAAATTAGACCTATCTGCTGCGCCTAAACACACAAAAAATTAATGAAGTTTTACACTGATTTTCAGCATTAGAAAAATTTAAAAAGCATACCTGCTCAGAGGCGCATTCGAGTGAAAACGTTTTGTAAAAGTCTATTGCAGGGCCTAGTGCTTTGGCCTCGTCTGCCGTCTCTTCACGTTTTGCATCCAATTTACCAGGATTCATATTAGCTAGACTTGCAGTAAAAACCGACACGCGACCACCAGAATGACCGCACAACTTTAATGCTACCTAATCACAAACAATCATTTGTCACAATTTTAAGTAAAATAAGAAAAAAGAAAAAGTGATAGGTCAGAATTGTAATCCATCTAAGCTATATAATTATTCAGAGCCAGTTAAGCTGGTTTAACTGTCTAAAACGCTTTTGCGCTTCGCATACTTGCTACTGCATTCAAATAATATGAGCATGATAGAAATATAAAGATTAGTAAAACTGTAGTCTTACGACGCCCACGAAACATCAAAAAAGCTTTATTTTTACAAAAAAACTACAGATATAAAAAAATCCGAATCAGGAGTCCCACACAGAGTGGTTTCCAGTTGAGCATAAAACCATCACCCACAAATCGAGGCGCCATGCTGAAGATAATGCATTTTATCAGGGACACTGTTCGCAGTCAACGGAAAAATCGACAGGAGCATTATGATCTGATTTCAAAATTTGAATAGCTTTCCTATTTTGTATCAGCAAGGAAGATAAGAATGCTGCTAGTACGACTGGATAAAACACGCTGATCGTGATGGCCTTAATTTCCATGGCGCTGGGACAAGTCGTTTTATTATATCTCCAAAAACAAGCAATGCCCTCTGAAAAGGAGCAAAGTTATATCCTTCACCACTTAACATTTAAATAGAAGTAAAATACAAGAAATAGAAAAAAATATCGTTCGAAGTAAAATAAAGGCATCGACGGAACAAAATAGTATAAAAATGCCATACAGAGTATACTTGTTTTAACCAAACAGTTAAAATAAAATGATTTACTATTATTCAACGTGTTAAATAAATAAGGTAGGAAACATTTTAACCCAGAAAAATATTAAAGAAAACAGCGAAAACTAATTAATATTTAACTGTTAATTAATATCACGTTAGTGAACGTAGCTGACACAGAAAATTATGACACAAAGTGCACGTGACAGTGCAATAAAGCAACAGAACTAGACTTGCGACCAGATTTACGAGTGATTTTTAAAATATGCAAACTAAAACAAAAGCCTTGTTAGTTCATTAGTTCAATGCTATACGTTGACTGGTTTAACAGAATTAACAAGACACCATGCACTGTCTCCAATTATTTACGTTTTCTCTTACGTGGGGCCAAAGCCGGCAGTGGTGAATATAGAGTAAATCTACAATAGAGGACTAGCGATGTCCAATGCACGGGCGACACATCACATGGAAAATATAGTTAAATGAGAGGAACCACTAAAATTTTAGGCTAAAACTCTTATATAATCAGATTATTCAAGAAAAAGTATACAAAAACTTCACTAAAAGTCATGACAGAAATTATTTTCAAGTTTCCGTAAAAGGAACAAGACAGCATTTATCAAATATGGCATACATAAACATCATCTTACTTTTCTACATACGCATATATATAGCTACGTTTCTTATTTTGAAGTTTTTGCTTTCATGCCAAATTATGATTGGTTTTATATTAGCACGCCGTTTTTGAGTATTGATTATTATTATTAAAGCCGTTAATAGTTTGTTTTTAACTATTAATTTAGCCGGATTGGTTAGCTATACCAACGATAGAATGGAATGAGCTTGCATAATAGAAGGCAGGCAATGAAACCGAATCGGCTAAAGGATGACGGAGAAATTTCTGATGGCTAACAGATGTTGAGCACTACAATGGCAACCACGTCGTGGAAACAGTCAATGCCATATCGCACAATAGTCTCATTGCAGCTATTATTCTGCTTTCTGTTGATGAAGACAATCGAGGCGAAATCGGTTAATGTTGTTAAGGAAAAAAGCATGAGAGACCCCTACGAAGTGGAGAACTCACAAACATGCTCAACCTTGCGATAAATATTAACCCAGCCACTTGTTCGTAACAGGTAAAATGAATTGCAGTAAGCTGTGGTGCCTAAACAGAAAAATTCAGTCATTTGTGCTGGACATGTGAGCGTGTATTTCAGAAGACAGTGTGGCCTAAACCTGCCATTGCCGAATTGAAGTCTAGAAGTTAATCACTCGGTTTTCCTTGAAACATAGTTTATACGAAGAAGCTAATAACACGTTCAGCTTTGCATTGATTTAAAAGAGATGCAGCCCAATCCTTTTGGTTGGTATTGTTATTCGTGAACGCGGCCGTGAAGATAATAACCATCCTCCGATAATTTGTATGAATCTTCATAAGAAACAAGCCTTGCTGGTTGGTATTTGGGCTCTGCGGGACAGTTAAACAGTTCCATCAAAAAGTAATTTGATGCGATTTTTGGCAAGTGTGATGCATTCAGCAGCACCGTAGGGCTATATGCTGTGCCACTGGTGAATGAAGATTTCATAATGACGGCAAACAAGAATGGCTAATCAAGATGATCAAGTATAATTGAGCCATGGTTTAGATTTAGCTCCTTCATTAAGGCATCAGCATTCTCTGCCGAGGGTAAAGGTTAAGCAGTGCAGCTAGAAATAGCTGACTGTTAAGCTAAATCAGCGTTGTAATAGTGCAAATTGGCTTCCTGGTTAATCAGAATAATGCATACTTTTATATGCTTCTATTTTGGATCAACAACGGCCGTAAACGTTAAACTTTTAAATTGTATAATCCTATTGGAAAATGGTCTATACGTATATGTTTTGTGTAATTCTATTTTTATTAATTCACGAGGGTAACCCAGGTTGGAAAATAGGCATAACAAACAGTATTTAACAGGCATAAAAAGGTTTGCAAAGAAAATACTTATCAATGTTTCTCATGCTGAAAATTTTGGCCTACATGTCAAAGTGATATTAAGTGTGCTTTTATGTGAACCTACATCGTTTATTGAGAATTATTGCATGCAGGAGTTATACAATGGGCTATAGAATTTTTGAGCAATTCATAGTGGTTCAACAGGCGTCGATCACGTGGACATAATGATGTCCAATGCACAACTGAAGGTTTTATAAACACACGCACGAGTTAAGGAAGAGCTTATAAGTATCTTTCATAAGAGTATGACAATATTAAAATAGGAAGAAATTAATTAGATAACCAAATAAAATATTACAATTATACCAAAGGTGATACGGAATTACTAAAAACTGTTCTGGGCCTACGGGCTTCTCCACAACTGTTACATTCATAAAACCGATGCTGTATTTAGCTGCTAACGTCCTCACTTTTCTGTTCAATTTAGAATACGGTAGTACCATAATCCTCCGTTTTCCTAATGATATTTCATGCTTTACTTGATCCATTTCAAAAACTAATTTTCTTCTCCTATCCTAAATTGTTTTTCCATCACACTTATCAGATATTCATTCATCATGAATGTTTCCTTTATTATCTTCAGTTCATCATCTCGATACTTCAAATCCACGATTTTAGGATGTCTCAATATCGTGGATTTTAGAAAGACTATTCATTTTATATGGTGGGCTATAGAAGAAGTCTAGAAGAATATTGAGTATCTTTCCTCTAAACATTTTTATAAACTTCAGACGATTACGTATAAATTTTACAACCAGAAATGGTAACTGATCCTTTATTTCACATTCAAACGCAAATTTCCTTTCACCAGAAATAAAATAATTTATTCATAGCTATTTAAAAATAATTTCTTCCTATTTTCCTTTTATCAGCCTCAATCCCTTACAAAATTTGGGTTCCTCTTATGAAGGATGATAATTAGCTATTTATTTTAAGCTGGTATTCATATACAACCGCTACCCTTAACTCCCACTCTCCATTTAACCTCAATCTTACATTTACGATATTACAATGTCAACAAAGGTTAGTAGTTTTCACACATTTTACGAATAATTCATTTGGCCTTGTCAATGTATCCTAAATTGCAAGGTTTTATATTGTCGCAACACCAATCTCCATAATTTATCGTAGTTAGTATGTGATTACTAAATCGAGAATCGAGTAGCACACACAGTTGGTGTATCTCTGTAAGAGATTTGGAATGCATGTAGTTGGCTAAACTGTATGTATTGCTGACCATTTAAAAATAATTTTAGGGTTACGGCAGTATTTACATGTATATAGGTTAATTCAAATTGTTGCATATTTATTTACATACGTGAACACATATTTAAATTGAAATATATGTGAATAAGGTTGTAAGTATGTACAAGTGATCGACAATGAACAAGGTTGGCTCCAAAATGCATTTATTAGTTTTATGCACAGAGCATTAATCATACAAGGGTGCACACCACATCCACACACACACACACATTATATATATATATATATATATATATATATATATATATATATACCTGTGTGTATTCCTATCTCAGTTTAACCATGTTTCCAAATTTTATAAGTGCATTTTCTCAGTTGATATTCGTGTTATGCCGGATGTTTAGTCAAATTTTGGTATTTCCACTTAATTTTTAATTATAAGAGTTCTTTACATTTGCGACTTGTCGCATCAGCTTCTACGATAATTTATCGCATAGTTCTAATATTAGCACTCAACACGGATTTCATTATTGTTCATTTTCCCACATAAACTGCAGTTACATACATATTCCCGGCCGGAAGGCGTTCTTCACAAAGCAGACGACATTGTGTCATAATTCTACAAATTAGATTCTAACATGCAATCTTGAATAGATTAGCAGTCGCATTCGGTATATAGGTATGTAATCACACTCTTCACATGTGCGAAGCTATTACAAAAACCTCGATCACCCCAACTTTGAAGCTTCAAGAGAAGGATTCTGAAATTGTTGACAGGTTAACAGATCTTGGATGAATATGAAAACAATAAAATCTATCGAAGTCTTTTCTAACCTGCCCTATTTACAGAGAATAAAGAATATTTTGCATTGTTTTAAAATTCGTCTATCCAGTGCATCTATACGTGCAGGTTTGTTACAAGCTATTGAGACCAGCCTTTCGTGTACCGTTGTTTGATAAGTGGAGTCTATATAAATTATTGATAAAGAATGGACAATGCTGACATCCGTAGACGACGTTCTCTCTGTGTTCCTTGCTAAAAAAATAAACAGGACTTTAACGAATGCGCTGGTCCTATCAAGTTTTACGTAAGCTTACAGTACGATTGCTTAGTAAATCACTCGAAATTCACCAAGAGCAGGATTGGCGTAAAACACAAGATGACAGATTTTAACAGGGCAAACACAGTTAAATTTAACCATAGATCAGATGATCAGTTCGTACATTAGGGTGGGGCCCTCGTGCTCACCATATCTTTAGTTGCAAACCCTGTAGGATATGGGATCTAATCGTGCTCAGTGGCCATCTTGTTGCAGATTTATAGTGGTCAACTTCTTCTTCCTAACAGTTCAGTATTCCTCTGGTTTGGTTTTTTATGAAACAATAATAATTTGTTAAACTTTATCATCTACGTCGCCTTGTCTTTACGTTAGCTTTGCCTGGATTATGTGTTATGTGGAGATCTAGGTGGCTTCGTGGCTCAGTATTATCTTGATAGACCTACCATAATATCTTGACCCACAAATTATTTTTTACCTTACAGGAATTTGTATTAAATTATTTTCCTACTTTTCTCGCGTCAATGATTATGCTTTAATAAAGCAAACTTTTCAAATGCTGTGCTATTGCTATTTGCGATAAAGATGCTAAACGACTCTTTCAGAAGAGGTGTGGCCGCATCTTATTAATACCAAAGCGGATACAACTGGTCAAGTTGTGATCATTAGGCTGAAGCCAATAATCTGATATCTGAAATTAAAAAAAAGACAACAGATTTCGATAAATTAATTCAAATTATGAGCAAAGCAAGAGAAATGTATTGTCTGAACATGCAGGCCTTGACTTGACTGTCCGGAAGCGTTCTCCTGAACTGTACCATAACTAAGGAAGTATGATTATCCTTCCCTTGAAAAAATATGATGCTCCAGTCAATCCTGCTGACAGCTGTCACCATTTTTCGTGCTAGAATGCAGTAGTTCCAGGAAAATTAAGAATGGCAACTGGTGACACTAATACGCTAGTAGTCGAAGACAAACTCTTGCTACTATAAGCAAAGAGTAACTGTGGAATAGACAGAACCAATCGATAGAGGCTTTAAAAAATAATTAGTCCACTTTGTATGCATAGTATAGAAAATTAAGCCTCAAGAAACCTAATTTATGAACAATTGATGCTGCCTTCGATGACTTACTTTCATGGCGAATCCAATGCAATTTCCAGTATCATTTGTATTGTTAAACTGACGCGGAAGCTGTTCCAAGAATGTACGGATAGCATCTTCATTTCCCTCTATTCGATTTAAAAGGCCATCTAAATCTGGAAGGAACACGTCCTCTAAGTCGGGACAGAGCATCATGTGCATCCGTTCACCTACGAAAAAAGCAAGTAAAAAAAATAAAAATTCATAATAGAATTTCGGAAAAGCCGGACATCAAACTACTCAAATCTAATGCTAAAGATAACGACAACAAACCTAGCATGAATAAAAATAAATGAGAATCATAAGCATAAAATAATTAAAATATTATAAATATAACAATTGCGATTGCAATCATCACAGGTTAAAAGTACTTACCAACTAACTTATAGTAATGCACGCTTGAGTTAAATGTGATAAAAGCGATTTGACGACGTCGGTCGCCTGGCATTCTATCTAAACGATCAATCAGTCGGTCACAAACTAAACGAACATAGCCAGTTGCAATAGCAGTCGCCGAAACTTCTAGACAAAACACGTAAGTAGTTGGTATTGGAACTCGATTAGAGTATTCCTGAAATGGTAAAGAGAACCTTTCATAGTTTAAGAAGCATAAATAATAATAAAATTAGAAATATATATATATATATATATATATTATAAAGTAAACAATGTATTAAGTAGCAAAGAGAATTCATCCAGTAACCAGTTTGGTCCTCATTGGAAACTCTTCAAGTCCTAGCGGAAATTTCCAGCCTTTGGGACTCTAGTCGGGGTATATCTGCTTAGGAGTCTCGGACTCTATCCACTGTGCCATACCTGTCGTGTACCACACACAATTTTAATTCGAAAACAAACTTCTGTTTATGCTTTTTAGATTTAAATATCAATTGTTATATACTTAAAATTGCGTATAGAATATAGCAGGGGTAGCACAGGGGATAGCATTAGATTACGAAGTGTAGCAATGCAGCTTTCTACAGATGCACGGATGATTGACTAACAGACAGATTAATTAATTTAATGTAAGAGTTATATGCTTAATTTAAACTCCCACTGTCTAATTATTTGCCTATTTAGCGTTTTCTCTGTATATAATTTGTGTGCTTACACAAAAGCTATTTAGTTACATTTCTCTTAGGGCTACTGAGTTAATGCAGATTCGCGATTTATTTGACCAAAAACGTGATAAGCAATATAAAAGTAAATTAGATTCTACTATTTGAACAATGTTCTGTGTGTGTATATTATGTGTTTTAATTTAAGCGATTTCTATATCACATTGGCGTAGATAGAAAGAGAGAAAGTAATTTTCTTGTGTGAACTTCAGACTAACATTATAACATTTAAATTTTTTATACACTGGTTATTGAATTTTTCAAGTATAATGAGGCTGTATACACTCAATATTTCATACATATCACTCTCTAAATCATCTTACCCAAGCATGAATCGTCTGTCATGTCTGATTGAAGAAGTCGTTCTACCTGGAGTAGTCAGACGGCAATGCTCCTGTAGTATACAAGATAGACAATGAGGACTGATTTCCTATAGGATAACATAGCAACATGTGATGATTAATCGCCGTCAACATGAGTTCCCAATAAAGACAAAACTGGTCTACTGGATGAACTGCCTTTTCTACACTATAGAACTCTTAGTTTATACTGACAAAAGTATGCACTTAATGGGTCAGCTGTTTATATCAAGATCGCAACCTTGCTTATATTAAATATACCGTTGTTTGTATTTACTACTACGTAATTTATGCTCAATTATTTTACAGCTTCATGAATTATTCGCGTATTTGCTAAGTTGGCTAGATTTCTGTAAGTTCGTATATTAGAAAACGTGTGGTAAAAGATTTATATATATATATATATATATATATATATATATATATATATATATATATATATATATATATATATATATATATATATATATATATATACGTATAAAGTTTATCTGTCCACGAGAAATAGTATTTAAAAGTGTTTTCGATTATCAATTTAATTAGATATTCTTAAAAAATCAAATATATTGCATACCACTATTCATATGAAAAATAAGGTTAAAAAATAAGTAAAAACATACATAACTACAAATTGAAATTCTCTGCAAACAGAGCGCCTAAAAACATGGATATTTGGCGTAACAACACAGATAATTAAGGAATCCTATGAGGACAAACAAAGACAGCCATTAAAACATTGTGAGTATAATGGTAAAAACATTGGTCACTTATAAGTATTGTAAAGTTGCGAGACAGCTTTTCTGAAATTGTTGGTTGCTTGTACCATTTATTATGTCAGCTTTGTGCAGAAAAAGAGGTATCTTAATTTTGTATAAACCAGATTTTCGTTCATTCTGGTTAAGTATCGGCAGGTTTCATACTAAGGTAGCATTTACGACGATTTACGGTCCGCCGACTTTCAGGCTAGCAAATTCGGTATATATATTATATAATGCGAGTTAGAGTTAAAGTCGCACCGTCGAAGACTTTATATGATGTTAGCTTCACTAGTGCAGGTTTACACATTCGTCTAGGAGATTGTACCGTCCTATTATCCCATATTCTTCACCCAACTATATAGTGGTTAAAAGGCGTAATACCGGCTCCTACTGGTGAATCGCCAGTAACCTCGAAACGAATGTGCATGAGATTATACTTTCCGTTCATGCTGCCTTTGGTTTATCCGTCTGGTCACAACTGAAATAATTTGTTACTAGGTTCGCAACACCTTATACATACTTGTATATTAGGTCATCGCAACAAACAGTATTTAAACTAAACTAATTGGTTAAAATTTACCTGCAATGCCATAAACTCTACAGTTGAACTCTTGATTTCAGGTCTCCTAGCCGGATCACCATATGACTGACTGCTTGGTTCATAGTAGAATCCTTCTGGCACCGAGTTACACAGATGACACACAGGACATTTCCACTTACGACCCATGTCGATGAAAGTGACAAATGGATTGATATAAGTGCGACAGGATCGACATCGCGCAATTACAGTTGTGTTTATGATGTGCAGTGAGGTAAGATCGCGAAATGGATGTAAGACAATTCCTAATGGAAGACGACAGCACTGAAGTAATTTCTTAGTTGCTGGTATATGCGTCAGAGTGCTGCGAATCAGATCAGTATCACAATTCACCTGTTAAGTGCCCAGAGGATGCAAAAAAGCATAAAATTAACACTATATATATATATATATACATATATATTTCTGGAGATTACTACCTAGTGGGTGATGTTTTGTTATTGAAAAAGACCTCCGTATCCGAGGTCGAAATATATGGAAAAATCATGACAGTGGATTCAAAAATTTCGGTACGCAATCCGAAAATCAGGTAAATAATCTATTCCTAGTCGCGCAACATGTTCCTTCTAAAGTATCTAACTATTTGTTTGTCGTTTTTTACGATTCATTTCACGAATAGAAACGTTGCAGACAACAAACAGCAAGAAAAAATTCATGTAAATTAATGTAAATAGTAGGTTCAAAACAAGTAAAGTCCATTTAGATTGCAAATTTCATTTTCAAAACCATTAAAATGGCGAATCCCGTTAATGAAAGGTAGACAATTATTTCGATCTCCGTCCCATCGTTTATTAATTTATTAAAAACATCTGAAATTACTACTCAAATAAACAAATTCATTTAATAATAAAACTTTATAAAATATATGCTCCTGTTCACACGTGCCTTACAAAGTTGACTGTTAAACCATAGCAGTGAGGTCTTCTACGGCTGTAGTCTATTATGTATTATCTTCATTTCCGTTCAGAAACCATACATACATAAAGTTCATTATATATGTTGAAATAATGATGTTATACCGCTACATAAAACTGAAAATCATTTAAAAAAGCTGCATAACATAAGACTCTAAACCGTATAAAGAAACAAAAAGAACATCTAAGCCCTGATATCACACAAACATTGTGGACAGTAAACTAAAAGGCGAGGCGATATCCAGAATACAGCTTCCCAACGAGATTAACTGTATAGATTAGTAAAACTACAATCAGCTTATAGTAAAATGAGCAGTCTTTCTACCAATCAGTGTTGAATTATTAATGTGTGTTATGCGAGTATGATGACAAACTCGGAAACTAGAAAACAAAACGTTGTAGCGAGATCAAATTTACGGAGTGCACGTCTTTTAATCTTAGTGGTATTTCGTGGTTATTCAAAATAGAATGTGTACGCTGATGAATTTTTATTAAATATCATCGGCCAATAAAATTCACGCTGAAAAAATAGATAAAATTGACATCTATGTCGGGCGACACAGTCTTTAGTAAAACTTTCGATAAATTATTGCACAAGAAATGCCAGTTTAAAGAGGTCTCATACATTCGATAATTTTAACTGGCATACCAATTATGGAAAAAATATTCTGCAAAACATAGCCACCCATTGAGTCAAATGCGTCCATAAATCGTAGAAAAATGGTCAATGTGGGACGGCTATACACATTCTTTTGCAGAAGTAACTGTCAACAGATAAGTGTTATCTATATAAACATTTCAATTTCAAAATTCAGTCTGCTACTTTATTACATGGGATTTTTGTGAAGCACCGAGCCGGCGTAACATTATTTAAGCAAATAGCATAGATAGGACGTGATCCAAGCTTCTACTGCGATCTTTACCGCACGAATTACAATAACCTTTTGCAAGAAACAAGTATGTTTAACACATTCTAAGCAATTGCACCGGTCTCCTCATTCTATAGAATAGTGATTAACAACTCACGTGAGAATTAATCTCCGGCAAGGGTACATAATCCGCAGTTCCATCAGAAGGAAGCAGCTTGGACCCTTGCATCAAGCACACGTATTGTTGTTGATGGCGCCACTGTAAATTTGGAGCGGGGCAACCAGGTGTCACTGTACACATTGCAGCCATTTTAGAAGGTATCTGGTTGGTCGTCGGCTGGTTTGCAACGGTGTGCGGCATTGGTGGTAGGAGGACCGACGAAATAGGAGAGCTTTGATTTGGAAAAGTATTCTAAATAATAAACATAATTATTTTACGAGTGTATCGAAAAACTAAATCAGTACATTCATTAACGTAACACATAATAAATTGGTGTGTTAATTGAATAGTGATTGTTTTAGTTACTGATTTTATATTAAGAATTATGCTGTCATGATCGATGTCATCTGATATTTCTAAAAGAGTTACTCCACCTCTCTATTGAGCACTTCTCTGTTTGCCATCGCTTTTGCTGCGCAGTTGTTCATTGAAGAAGGCACTTTGAAGTTTATTTGCAAAACTTTATTGAGGTATTAAAATGCATGTTTATTAAAAATTCGCATTACTCTAAACATTCTTTCAATGAATTACTACAAGGCAAAAATGATCATCAGCTAACCAAAGTTTAACTACTATCCTATAGGACTATTTTAACCATTAAAAGTGTTCTAAAGACATCTCAAGAATTATATTCTGTAGAAGTTTTAATTCCTTACCAAAATTAAGCCTAATATTTGTTTACTAATTAATTAATAAAGACAAGATATAAGTAATGCATTATTCAACACATATAAGACACAATAAGCAATTTTATGTATAGGTGCATTGAAACGTAAAATATTTTTTATCAGGTATGAATTTGAAAGGCAAGTGATATATAGTACAGACGCGCTTTCGCTCCATCTCATCAACAGATTTACTGGAAAAATAAAGAACCGGAATTAATTCAGTTTGTATATCAAAACGATTTTCGGAACAAACACTGACTTCGAGTGTAAAATGAGATTGATGCTACACAAACTTCAAAAACTAAAAAGATATTGTCGTGTGAAATATGCGACACGAGGATAAAACGCGTATCAATTTTAATTACAACTAGTTCTCCGGTTATGCTAATCTATTTGGAGGCTTTTGTTAAAGAGCTGTGCAAACAAAGACAAATTGTTTATGCATTGGCATTGCGATTGCCTTTTCAAAGCCTCATGCCAAGAACTGTTTCGCAACTTTTCTTCTATTTTAATTTTCCGGAATAATAGTTTTTTTGTTTATTATTTATGTCAAGTTTTTTCAAAAAAATTAAACCAAATTAATGCTTGTGTTGTTATTTCTGCAGTAAATCAGCTGATAAGATGAAGTCAAAGCGCCACTGTGAATTATAATTTTTTTGAATTGTTATTTGAACAAACAGCTGACTTGGAGCCTACCAGTATTGATTATAAAAATTGGTTTAAGGCTACACTAGTTGATCAGGCTTCACACCTGAAATCGTCTAAATGCACAGAACAGCATGCGTTGACAAAGCAGCATCTAAATGCACTTAGAAATATCAGCAGAAATGCAGACATCAAAATACTACGCGCTGATAAAGGAAAGAGCGCAGTTATAATGGACAAATCGGACTACGTACAAAAGATAGAAAACGTGTTAAATGACAATACAAAATTCACACGTCTAGACGATAAATCAGATGAAATAGACAAGGTGGAGCGCAAAGTGATAAATGAAATTAAGATTTTGACAGATGCCGGTTTTATTGATGAGGCCACTGCACAGAAGCTCAAGCCAGTTGGATCATCTACACCAATAATGTACGGATTACCAAAAACACACATAAGAGGTTGTCCTATGAGGCCAATTTTATCAATAGTAAATTCTCCGTTTCATGCACTAGCTAAATGGCTAGTTCGTTTACTTGAACCATTACGTAAACTACTAGGTAATCATTCGGTTGCCGATTCGTTTGAGTTTGTAAACAAAATTCAAGATATAAATGTTAAAAACAAGATTATGGTATCTTTTGATGTTACGTCTTTGTTTACAAATGTTCCAATTGATGAAACCATTGACATTATAGTCAAAGCGGTAGAACACGATATATTACCATCACCGGTGCCAGGTCAAACTCTACGCAAGCTTATCTTATTATGCACGAAAGACGTACGATTTCGTTTTAATGGAAACATCTACAAACAGACTGATGGTGTCGCAATGGGAAGCCCCTTATCTCCAGTGTTGGCTGAGATTTTTCTAGGGCACCTAGAAAATACATCATTAAAGAGTGACATAAGTAAATGTGCTCAATATATACGGTACGTGGATGATATATTTCTTGTACTTAAAAAACAGGTCGCAATCACGAACATTGCTTCAAAGTTTCAACAAAGCACATAAGAATATCGGCTTCACGTCAGAGCACGAGAAAGATGACTGTCTGCCTTTCCTAGATGTACTATTAAAGAAAGAAACTAATGGTAAATTAAACAGAGCAATTTACCATAAACCAACATGGTCTGCACAGTATTTGCATTACAGCAGTTTTGTGCCATTTCAATATAAATTATCAACAGTTCGTGGTTGCTTTTCAAGAATTGACAGGTTGGTTAGTCAAGATTCTAGAGAAAATGAATATAATAAAGCAATTAACGATTTAATGTATAATGGCTATCCCAGACAATTAATTGAATCAATTATTAAAAGGGGAATTAACCAGAAACAGACGTATTATGGGCCAGAAAAGAAAACAGTCTACCTAAACATCCCATTTAAGGGGATGCAGTTTCCCGAATGGCACAAAAGAAAGTTGAAGCAGCATTGACACGCACATTTAATGCAGCCAAACTACGAGTGTTATTTAGGGTAACACACTTGCCTTTACCAGCAATCAAAGAGAAACAGCCGTTAATGTCGATATCAAATATTATTTATCAATATACATGCGCAAGTTGTCGAACAACTTACGTAGGCCGATCGACCAGACGGTTAATTACTCGAATGAGGGAACATTGCAACTTGAACGCCTGTTTTAAATCAAATGGTGAATACACGTCTGCTATTGCGCAACACATCGTCGAAACATCGCACGTATGTTCTCCAGACGTAGCATTCAAAGTAATTACTAAATGCAAAAACAAAATGGAGCTAGCCACATATGAAGCCTTATGGATAAACAAATTGCAGCCGGATTTATGTAAGCAGAAGAAGCACGTACAAGCATTGAGCTTGAACTGGATGTGACGCACGCAATTTGATTGGTTTCTATTTTCCACACTCTCTCTATGTTCAAATATTTCTATCTTTTTTTGCTTTCCAATTTATATATAAAGATATGTTCATGAGTAGATATTTGAGAAGACCATGAGAAAGAAAATTTTCTTATATCTGATAAAATTTATTTTTGTTTTTGCACACAGGAAGGGAACAATGAATTTTTTAAATTGTACCTGGAAGTAAATGTCACTAGATGTGATAAATCTATAATTACGCCTCATAATTTATTTTTTTAATAACTTATTTCGTTATTAAATAAAATATATTCAGGCATCAAACACTTATTAAGCATGAAAGTCAGTGCTATGTCCAGCAGCACTGTTCCACTTCAGTTAAAGGAATCGGCGGTCGAATTGCACAGGTCAGGTCACGAATTTAATTCTTTATTATTAATTCCGAATACTCATTAAATATTAAACTAAAGCAAACCAAGTGAAAGAATTGTTGCCCAAAGCAATGCCAGCGGTGATAGCTGTATTTAGCGAAATCTATGCCGAACATAATGAATAATTTCAAGGCTTCGCGCTGAAAGTTTGGAGGAATATATGGATGGTTTTCATAAATTTTAAAAAGGTAGCTACAGTAAGACAATAATCACAAATGCGAAAAAGTCCATCTGAAAGATACAAAGTAGACAATTTTTAGATCATCAAGAGGCATCCGTAAAGGACAATCATAGACTTTGAGTTAATAGTTGCTAATGTGACCACTTGCGGTAAATGACTTAAGAATGTTCTGCTGTACGCAAAATGAGCACAATTGTTTATCCGAAGCCATTTTATTCGAGTACAAAATACCGGCCACCACGAAAGACCTATAGTGTGAAAAACGTTACAGAGTCCTAATAAAAGCCGCAACTGACCAAATTTGGAGCAATTAAAACTAATTTTCGAACATCGTAGGCAATAAGAAAGGCTGGAGAACCTTACTATCGCAGACATTGGCCGAGAAGTCAATTTAAACCTTTCTTCGCCAAATAATAACTCTTTCACAAAATTAAGCTTTATTAAAATAAAACCACACAATACGTTCTCGAATTCACTCAATGAGCGCAAAATAGGCAACTAACTTGATTGCCATCAATTGGTAGGCTGTAAGACGACGGAGGTTGACCTTGCGGACCATTCGGTAGAGTGTGAACGTTGTACATAACTGGCACAGATACGGCATTAGTGCTAGTAGACATGCTTGCCTGTTCTCGCACTGAGAGAACAGGTACAGGCATACTGTCAACTGTATTATACATAGAATAATTCACAGTAGGCGCATGCGAAAGGTATGCAGAATTTGATGCCGATGTGGGCATAGACTGTAGCGTATAATTTGCAGATGTGGCACTAAGTTGACTTGAAGTAGGCGGCAAATAAACTTTTGAAGTTGAATCTGTCTGAGGAAGTTGACCCGTCATGAAACTCAAAGCAGGCTGGCTAGTGACTGGTTGACTGTCAACAGGTGACCTCAATCTAGAAGCCATAGAATTTGAGTACATTGATGATGATGCTGGTAGACAAGATGAGGCTGGTGTAACCTAAACATTAATTTAATCAGAAATAATTAGCGATTTATAATTCTGAATGATAAAAATGACTATATTTGGTTTCACTGTGTGATAAAAGCAGTTCACATGAAAACAATCATGAACAATTTGTCAAATAGATTTACTTTTAATTTTTGTTATCTATCGTAAGATTAAATTTTACCGCATTATTAATACCAAATTTTCCCAAAAATAATTGCTATTAACTAGATCTTCTGAAGAAGTAAAACCTAGGAAATAGTGTGAACTTAATACGAGTTAAATAAGTATTTTGGTGGAAAAATATGAAACACGAATTCTTCAATGATTCTAAAATCATGTTACTATGAATTGTTCAACCAACAGTGTATAGTAATCATAACTTCAACTAATAGGCATTTTTGGTTGCTTTTTGCTAATAAACCAGCTCTATTAATTTCGATTGTGTTCAGCTAAAATACATTGGGATAGCCTTTATCATTTAAGAATGAACTTAAAACTAATGACAGTCGCCAGTAAGCACGAAACGAATGTGCATGAGATTATACTTTCCGTTCAAGCTGCCTTCTGGTCACAACTGAACAATTTTTTTACTAGGTTTACAACACCTAATACATACTTGAATACATATTAGCTCTTCGCAACAAACAGTATTTAACTGTTATATATTGAATTGAACGATGTCATGCTTACCGCGAAATGTGATAAATGATATCCATCAAGGCCAGAGTGTATGGATTTACTGGAGTAACAGGTGTTCAGAAATAGTTATAATTATTAATTTCGATGAATTAAAGCATACATTCATATCCATCATGTTGGTACCATGTACCGACTCGGTTAATACCATGTACCTTTTTGGTACTATAATGTTGTCATCGGTTATTGACACAATAGCCAAAGTGCAAGTATCCTTTACAGACCCGGTGTATATAATATATAGTCTGAGTTAGCGTTGAAGTCGCATTGTCGTAGACTTTATATGATGTAAGCTTCACTATTGCAGGTTTACACATTCGGCTGGAGATTGTACCATCCTATTATCCCACATTCCTCATCCAAATGTATAGTGGTTAAAGGGCGTAATACCGGCTCCTATTGATGAGTCGCTAGTAAGCACGAAACGAATGTGCATAAGATTATACTTTCCGTTTATGCTGTCTTTGGTTTATCCTTCTGGTCCCAACTGAACTAATTTGTTACTATGTTCGCAACACCTAATATACTTTTACTTTACTTTACTGCGGCTGACTCCTTTTGGAGGATAAGCCGGCTCCATTGATTTCATGGAGTTTCTTGGGAATTTGGTACAAGTGGTGTCCCCTCACATACTTGCATATATATTAGTTCTCCGCAACAAACAATATTTAACTGTTATATATTGATTTCAATGACATGCTTACCGCGCAATGTGAAACTGATATCGATCAAGGCCAGAGTGTATGGATTTACTGGAGTAACAGGAGTTCAGAAATAGTTTTAATTCTCAATTTCGATGAATTATAGCATACATTTATATCCATCATGTTGGTACCATGTACCGACTCGGCAACTATAGTGTTAGCACCATGTACCTTTTTGGTACTATAATGTTGGTATCGGTTACTGAACACAATAGCCATAGTGTTAGTATCCTTTACAGACTCGGTATATATCTATATATATATCATGTATATATATATATATATATATATATATATATATATTAGCGTGAGTTAGCGTGGAAGTCGCATTTTCGAGACTTAATATGATGTTAGCTTCACTACTATAGGTTTACACATTCGTCTAGGAGATTGTACCGTCCTATTATCTCACATTCCTCACCCAAACATATAGTGGTTAAAGGGCGTAATACCGGCTCCTACTGATGAGTCGCCAGTAAGCACGAAACGAATGTGCATGAGATTATACTTTCCGTTCATGCTATCTTTGGTTTATCCTTCTGGTCACAACTGAACTAATTTGTTACTAGGTTCGCAACACGTAATACATACTTGCTTATTTATTAGCTCTCCGCAACAAACAGTATTTAGTGACAGTTATAATTGGCATGTTGATTGCAATGTTAAAGAAAAATGCCAATATTGCCTTGACATTTGGTGGTACCAAACTAGCTTGTGTGCTTATAAGGCATTCTCCTACATACAAATTAGGTCATTTAAGTCTAGGCGGTCAAAACAATTTTTTCATCATCATATATAATAAATTAGACGCGTGCATACCGAATAAAAATCATCAAAGTGAAAGGCCGGTGCTATCTTAAGTGAATTGTATGGAATAATTTTGAACAATATATGCAACCGTCAGAACATATTTGCAATATAACAGTAAAGTAATGACTAAAAGAATACACAGCGCATAGTTTTCAAATAAAGTGTAAAAACTCAACCAAAAATGCACTATAGATATGACAAACTAAATGAACAATAGCGCCACATAATTTTCTAAACGTCGATAGAATAATCACAGGTTTATAAATGGTGGAATAGAACTCATGCTCATATTCGGATCTAAAATTGTCAATTACTGTGGCCCGTATCCATAGCAATTTCTGGCCTGATGACCGGCGGGAAAAAACCAAACAGCCCGGGAATTATAGCATGAAACTATGGATACAGTTATTATCCTATTTCATGTGAAGCCTCAACTTTGATCTAACTATGCAAAAACACTTACTGTTAAATGTGTAGTAATGGAATGGCAGCAAGTGTGCCAAACGCGAAGGGCAAATTTCGGCTGCTGAAAGAAACTTTGGCTACTGGCATCTGAGCAGATAGTGCAAATCAGTTTTGACTGACAGATTATCTAAGAGAAAGAAAAATCCGAATACAAACCATCCTTACTAAGAATGGGCGACCTAATGTTTTCTACAGTCCCATATAACTATGAACGATACAAATTGTGATAAGGTATTGGGTTGTTCGTTGCGCAGTATTAAAACGGTTACCTTATCTGCTGAGTCATGCAGGTGAATAAGCGAAACCGGGCTACTGCAGATACCTTCATCTTCGACTCTGTCTCCTTTCCTTCGCTTTCCTTTTCCCAATCTAACACTTTTAGATGCCATGAATGAGGTGGGTGTTGATCATATCACAGCGCCCAATATCGGGTATCCAAATATCGAAAATAAATCAAGTAGATTACCATTTCTTAAACCTAAGTTACGATTTAATGTGTGAACATTAAAACAAACTGGAAAATAAGATGGTCTTGCACGTACGTTGGATAAATTAGAAATCCATGCATGCTACGTATTAGAAAACAGAATACAGGATTCTACGAGCATTTCAGAATTGGATGCACCATCCCTATCTACGTTTTATTGGTTTCGAACCTTCGGTTCCACGACAACAAGCACGATTTTTACTCCGACCTAGGCTCTTTACTAAGTAAACCAAGATGATCAGATAAATTCTTGGTTACGGGCAACATAAATGCTCAAGTAGGGCGTTTAAGTAACGCAGAGTTGCATTGGAATGGAAGATACATTTTAAGCTCAATGCGCAATGATAATGATGAATGGCTTTTGGATAGCTGCGTGGAACAGACAGTATAAGCCGTTGCGCCGCATGGCGTCCTCCAGACCCCGGATGACGGTGGTCTCAAATAGATGGCGTGGTTGCATCCACGATTATTCGTTTTGGAAAGCATATGTCGACTCGGTCTACGCCCTTATCTGTTGCAGATTTGCACTAAAGTTTTCCGGAAAAATAAATAAGAATGAACCTAAAATACAAGTAAGCAAACTCGAACAACCGTCTCTCGAAAAAATATGAAGATATTCTAAAGTTAAAGCTCACCTGTCTTGATGGCGGAAATTCGAATTTACTTTGTACGACTATAAGTTCCACTATGCACAATGCTACTACTAATGTATGTGACATCGTTGGCCTCCGTAGAAATAATCATTGATACTCTGTAAAATCTATGGAGATACTCGAAACAAGGCATCAAATTCTACTTGGCTAGACTCATAACAATACCTTCGCAATGTAAGACGCCAAACTAGCGCAGTTTAAAAGTCGACCTCGAATTCTTTTGGACCAGAAAAGCTGAAGAAACGAAAGCTATTGTTTGTTCCAACTTATCCGTGAAACAGATCCGAAAGAATTAATAGTTGGCGAAAATATAAATTATAGTAACAACCATATAATAATCGATCAAATAAGTCGACTCGATACATGGTCTGAACACTTCAAAGATAAGTTTTCTTTGGCACCTGTGTTAGTTTAAATTCCCGAAAACATGCCTTTATCAACAGTTGGGAATGTCAAACGAGACAAACCACCGTGCTTAAAGCTTGACTTCAGTCGTTTATAAGTTATTTGCTTAGACTCTCTAACGTTGTCTTACCGCTTCGCGTGAATCGCATACTAAAGAATAAGCAGGATTCCAGCCAGGACGAGGTTTTTATACACAATAATTTTACCTGCAGGCAAGTTCTAGACAGTGACATGTATATAGCCGTCACACAATAGCCATATCTATAGACTTCAAAGGTACATCTGACTCTGCCTTAAAGGACGTGTCTACAATTCATTTGTGGATGAAGTTTTATTATACGCTAGAGAGACTTGGCCCGTTAGAGTTGATGATTGTAGACGCCTACAGGCATCCAACCATCGTTGTTAGAGAATCGTAACGCAAGTAGGTTAACAAAAACGAATAACCAACGCCGAAATCCGAAGACATATTTCGATCGGCTAACGAGTGCTCGTTAGGAAAACAAATATCTCAACTACGTTAGCATGGTCACGTTTTGTGTGTGCCCTAAATTCTATTGTCCAGTAGAGCACTGTCCTCTCACCCAGAGCCAAATTAGCGTAGGAAACAAGGTGGGCGGATTTGACATGGCAGAAACCGTTAAAGACAACTACGTCCAAATTGGGTATTATCGGAAACACTTGTCTGCCGGCATAGGGACGACGTGTGCATCATCGTTCTTAGTTGGAAATCCCGCACGATATGGCATCGAGTCGAGCTAAGTGGCGATATAGTTGCAGATTTATAGTAGAATCATCTTCGTAACTGTATTTTCTTAATTGGGCAGAGTTACCAGCGAGGTTTGGTTCTTTTTATTACGCGATGCAATGAAAACCGCGAGGATGTATGCCAATGTTGCCTTGACATAATGCTAACTTGGCTATAATGGTTTTGTGTAGATGTTTAGTTTTCCTTAATTCTGTTTGTTAACTAGATAAATATACTAATATCTAGGCACACACACTCTCATAAATCTCACTAACCATTTGTGTACCTAAATTGTTACTTCTCGTTTTTATTTAAAAAATTCGTTTGTTTTAATACACAACTTTCTGTTGCGAAATAATTGATAGCACTCGTACGTCGGTAAAATATAGATTCATTTAAATTTCCAGGTGCACAGATTGTGTTGACCATTGATTGATGGGTACACACTTGCCGCGTCACTCTGAAGCCGTCTACAATTAGTTTTTCGGACATTGCTCGTAAATCAATCTTTTCGGAAAAGATTGGTTGATGATAAATTATTATACGACAGAAATAACGCAGTACCGTAATTCAAATCATTCTGAAGAAGTGGAGCCACGATATGAATTAATTAAGGGGATTATTTCGTGGAAAACAAGGTCCCGGCGAAGCATCACATGCCCTAGACCAGCCTCGGAAACCTGACGACCAGAATGCATAATCGTTTTTTGAGGATGCACATCGTATATGTTTTGCATCTTATTTTCACAAAAGTCTGCATTCCAGTGATAATAGGCACAATCTACCCACAGCGCCTGGCTTTGAAGAACTAGCATACATCTTTGCGTGTTCTTCTGCTAGCAAGTGTAGGTCAGCCACGTTCACGCCCACAAATTGACATTGGTTTACTAAGGCAATTACAGATGCATACCGAAGAAGGTTTAAAAGTGCAATGAACTCAGCCCTGACGCTATTCCGAAACTGTGACAAACTTTGCATTACTAATGAGTGATCTACTTTTCTTATACAGTCTGCTTAGAGCTATGGTTATTTCAAATTATCATGTGGCAATAAAGCATCATCTATAAATGCTAATAAATTACTACGTTTTGTTTGTGACGACCTTTAAAACGTTGACTTATAATTCGATTTATGTTAAAACGCACAACAGCTAGTCAAAAGAACCAGGTCGAGCGAAGGTATAAACTTCACAAATCTGATCAGGCAATGTGTTGTTTCCTTTTTCAGTGTAATAACAGGGCAGAAAATAGGCTCGGTTTCAAGATGTTGACGTGCAAAATCTTTGGATCGAATAAAATAAGATGTTTTGACAATCAGATGTTGTGATCAAACGTTTTCTCATACAGTGTTGTAGGCAGTAATCGAATGCCAACTAATCTGTTAGGAAAGCAAGCATATTCTGTTAAAAGCGATTGATGAAAATAAAGCAATGAATCTGAGAAAAATAACGAATCTGTAAAAAAGAAAACCAATAAAATCTGTATTCAAAATAATTTCCCGACAAGAAATACAAGGCTTCAAAGTCACGGGACCAGTGAGAACTCAGCAATCAATTAGAACGAACTATGCACCTGTAAATGTAAAGGCATCCCGATTTTACCAACCTACGAGTGATATCAATTGTCCCGCAACCGTCAATTGTGATATATCCTCGAACTATGACAGCACTAAGCAAAAGCCAATTCCTTTTAAGGAATATATCAAGACCAAGAAATGCTCAGAGTAAGGTTTGAAATTTTAATGAATATTATGCGAGAGGAAGAAATAGAGGAGCATAAAACGGATTTGTATGTCATGCACAATAAAAATTTACGACTAATCTGGTAACCTTTATTTTAGACTAGTTGAGGGAGATACTCTCAAGACACCAAAAAGAAGCAAGGCCACTTAAAGCTAAACTATGTGCTCTAAAAGGTTAAGGAGTAATGGTGGCATTTTAGATATTCAGGTGTCAGCTATAACTTATATCAGGATTTAACGTGTCAAAAAAGAAGGCTTTAATTTACAAGGGATCGAAGCAAAGAGAGTTATCATAATAAAACAGTTAGATACAAGGAAAGTATGTATTAGGTGTTGCGAACCTAGTAACAAATTAGTTCAGTTGTGACCAGAAGGATAAACCAAAGGCAGCATGAACAGAAAGTATAATCTCATGCGATAACCATATTGTTAGTACCATGTACCTTTTTCAGTACAATATTGTTGGTTTCGGTTACTAACACAATAGCCATAGTGTTAGTATCCTTTACAGACTCGGTATATATAGTATATAGTGTGAGTTAGCGTTGAAATCGCATTGTCGTAGACTTTATATGATGTTAGCTTCACTATTGCAGGTTTACACATTCGTCTGGGAGATTGTACCGTCCTATTATCCCACATTCTTCACCCAAATATATAGTGGTTAAAGGGCGTAATACCGGCTCCTACTGATGAGTCGCCAGTAAGCACGAAACGAATGTGCATGAGATTATACTTTCCGTTCATGCTGCCTTTGGTTTATCCTTCTGGTCACAACTGAACTAATTTGTTACTAGGTTCGCAACACCTAATACAAACTTGCATATATATTAGTTCTCCGCAAGAAACAGTATTTAACAATTAGATATAAGGAAAATCAAAGTGACACACGAGAACAGGTAAATGAACCATGATATACTCAAAATGATGAGTTGCAACTAAGCCAACATATATTTTTTTTAATTTATGTATATTTTAGACGAGACGCCAAGAAAACTAGAATAATCAACTGACATTTAAACAAAAAAATTACCCTCCGAGAAATGGAGAAACACGCAACAACACAGATGAAGGATCCTAGAGATAAACTAAACTATTGGGGGGAAAATCTAATGACCCAAACTCAGCCGAAGTATATGCAAAGCCAAAAATACACAAGTCAGAAAATACGGCCAACGACTTGAACGGTTAATAATCCATAGCCCTCACATACCACTTGCTTATAAATTCTTACAGCCATCTCGAAGCCATATCAATGCGTACATTGTAAAATATTCCTTCGAATTAACAGAGGAATTAAAGACGATAAAGTCTCCAACGAAATAACGGTCTCATTGGACATTACCTCGATGTTCATCATATGACGATATATATAAATGAAACCTAATTACAGAATTTGATTACATCATCATTTAAGAACTGATGCTTCGCTGCGAATAAACTTCACATGTAGTCAAATGTAGTGTAAAAAAACATTAGGTTGTCCATTCCTAATGGCTGTCAGTGTGAAATAAAACCATAGCAAAAGGTAAAAATGCAATTCGTCAACTAGATCGATTTCGGTCTCATTGGACAATTACCAGTAGCTGCCAGAATTTCCGCAGTGGAGACTTTAACCCAGTAACATTCGGTACAGAATCAAACATTTTATACAAACTTGAGTTATATATCAACATATTAAAATGCAACACTTGATCGGCGGTAGCAATAAGAAGTTCCCTTTTATTAATATCTAAGTTTTAGCCAAATTCAATGGAGTTGTGTTTATCATCGACGTCGTCGTCATCATCATTAAAATATTCATCATGATCACCATCATCGTCATTTTCATCAATATTGTTCCTTATTCTTATCCCAAAACCCATACCATCCGCATCTTTATCATTATCATCAACATCATCTTCATTATAGACATAATGAAACACACATCTCTACACAAGACCATTATGGCGAAGTACACTTTAAGGCAATGCGTCATCGGCAATAGAGCTTCCTTGCTGTTTGTACTGTATCGTTTCACAAGCTCAGCAGAAACTCGCATTTAACACTATTAAATTACGAGGAGAAAGTTATGAAAATGACGCTATAGTAAATTTGCAACTAGATCACCAGTGAGCTCGATTCGATGCCATATAGCACGGAGTATTCAACCAAGAATGACGCTTACGTGGACCCAGTTCGGGCAGACAGGCTGGTCCTATACTACCTAAGTTGACTGTAATTAATGCCATGTCAAAATTTGCTCCACTTGTTTCGTACGCCAAACTGACGCCTGATGAGATAATATTGCCATTGACTCCTCATGGTCTGGCTTGAGAAAACACTAAATCAATAGCGCGTAGATGAGAATGATGCATCCAGTTCTATAGTATTCATAGGTTCCTGTATTACAGTGTGTGGAAATGCTAAATCCATTTCTTATTTATCTTGCGTGCGTGATAGAACTTTTGTTGTCAAATATGTTTCAATTTGCACACATTAATTGCGCTTACGTTAAAACATGACGGGACTTAATGGATGGAAGTAAACATGAACTTTTTTCGATATTTGCCAATCCGAAAGTTGGCTCAGTGATATGATCAATATCTACCGTACCATAGTATCTAAAGGACCGCTTGTGTTAGATTGAGACGAGAAAAATCAATGCAAAGAGGCAGAAACGAAGGTGGGGTCTGCATTAGCCTGATTTTTCTTATCTATTTTGCAGGACTTAGCAAATAAGTCGATCATTTTTATCCTGTGTGACGACCGAAGCAGTACGGATCCATTGTAATTCATATTGTCTCTGATTATATATTGGCAGCAAAAGGACAATAAATTGACAATTCCAAGATGATATAATTTGTACTCTGAGTTTTCCCTCTCTTCCATAGTCTTCAACTACAGCTGACTAGCACTATCTGCCTATTACCAGTTTCCTTTGCAAACCAAAACTTGCTCTTCGCATTTCACACACTTGCTCTTGTTCCATCTGTACCGATTTAACACTAAATGTCACTGCGTAGTTAAACGGAACTTGAATTGAATTGTTTGGCTTATAAATTTTGCCCTTGAGTAATGCCATCTGATGCTCAGCTGGCATTCACCAAAATTAAACCAAACAGATAAATTAATTTAAAAAGTTATACATTTGTTGGCAGCTTTAGTGGTTCCATTCTCAAGTCTACGCAACATAAAAGGAGAACCGATAGTATACTTGATTTAAGAACCATTGACTTGTTTCAAAGTGAAATAGACGAGGGATATCATAGTGGCTTGAATAACTTTCCAAAGACAGCTGTCACAGAGCTAAAACATCTCGGCAGAAGCCCATCCGTATTGTCACCAGGAATCCTTAATAGAAGAATTCATTGATGACTGGCATAAGGACGTTATTCAGCGCAGTCTTTGGCTCCAGATTCAAACAGGCTAGAAAAACAATTACCAAGACGCTTGACTTCAGACTGTACATGATGTACACTTCTTTGGAGCAATTCATGGTTGTACCTCATTTCCAATGGTTAGTATGACCGATTTTGATGCCTTCGGAAGAAAGGAACGAATCTGCACCCAACCAATAAGACAAACTGGACGCGTACTTGGAAATGGGAATCAATCGGATCTTAGCGAAACTGATTGTGCAAAGCGACAAACCGCGAACGCAAATCATGGAGATTCAATAAATAATCCAATTTTTTGGAAGGGAAACTAATGGATTTATTATGGTTTATTATTAAAAGTCTTTTTAACAAGCATTACTAAAACGAAAAGCATTTATTTGAAATCGGGACAAAACATGCAAGGTGATAAATGCCAGATGATTTTGAAAGACCGATTTATAGGCCAAAACTTACCGGATATCCAGAATTACCACTGGACACGTAACTAGTACTTGTACCGCTGGTATTCACGGCCTGATAGTTGACTGCCAAATGGGACTGTTCAGTAGTACTTGATAAAGATGACGCATGGCTTTGGGAATGAACGGCGACACTATCCATTCCTGAAGACGAATTCTGACATGTTAACATATATTGGCTAGGCCTAATTGGTGGCGGCAATAATGGTACAGTAGTGCATGGAAGTCTTGAATTCGTGGAGTTCGTATGATTACTCCAATTAGAAAGACTTTGTGATGTTGCAGAACCCAGCGTAGCACTAGACATATTCATATTTACATTGTTATCGCCTGACTGAGATAATACGGCGCCAGGGTCATAATAAAACTGTGCTTGTTTTTGCTGTTGCTGCTGCGACTGTATACCTGAGTACTGCTCATTTCTATAGCACTGAGTTGGTAAAGTGACCCCTTCCCCATTGGATATCGAGAAAGTACCTGGATTTTGAACAGCTGCCAAGTTCAAAGTACGATCAAAATGCCAATACAACCCAGTATAAAGAGAAAAACGAAAGAAAAGGACAATTTAGGTAAATGCTAACGCAAAATAAGAATTAAATTCAAACAAATCTTCAACAAAGACATTAAAAGTGAATAGCAAAATCAGGCAGAAAGAAAAGTATGATACCATTCTTGCCAGTATGTGATGAGTTCCAACTATACAATTTTTAGTTTATACTGTAATGTATGAACTTAAAGGGTCAAGTGTTTATATCCATTTCGTATTGCTTCCCTGGAATTTCATGCATTTAAATGCCGTCTATGCTGATATCCGTCAACTGTAAAATTAAAAATAATAACCCATAACAAACAAGCGGTGTATTCATCCAGTAGACCGGTATCGTCCTTATTGGGAACTAACTATAAATTGCCGCGAACAGGGTTCGAACCTGAACACGTCTGCTTCAGAAAATTGTGTAGTGTGCGACAGGGTGGCTCAATGGTTAGTACAATGGATTCCGAAGCAGACGTGCCCAGGTTCGAGCCCTGTCCGCGGCAAATTCTGGCCAGTACGTGATGAGTTCCCAATAAGGACGAAACAGGTTAACTGAATGAATTGCCACTTCTACACTACCATTCTTAGTTTATACTAACATATGTAAGTACTTAATGGGTCAGGTGTTTATATCAAGTTCGCAACCTTGATTATAGTAAATTTTATCATCGACCGCGCAACCAATGTTTTTTTAATTATATAAGCGGTGTATTCAAAACAGTCTTGTTCTACCGATTTGCTTCTTAAATGCAGTAGAGGCCGATGAACTGGAGATGTATTCATCTACCAACTTCAATAGAAATAATCAATACAAATATTAAATATGAACATAGTCCAGTTTCGCTAAAAGATCGGTGTGCAACATCAAAAAATCACAAGCCGGCAGAAAGTATCCTTGCTTTATACACATACTTGTGATCTTTTGAAAACCATAGGTCAATAAATCAGTTGTGAGCCAAATCACTCCTTAAACAAGGATCAATGGAGGATGAAATTTTATAGGTAGAAGTAGTTTGGGCAACACCTCAGTTTCTCCTTTAAGAGCAGATGCACAGACTATAGATATGATCAACATGTGCGATGTGAACATGACCTCAGTTTCTCTTTTAAGAGCAGATGCACAGACTATAGATATGATCAACATGTACGATGTGAACATGACATCATCCGTATTCGTTGGAGCACTAGAGTGTGCAAAGATAGAAATTTCACAATCAAAGTATTCGTTAACAAGAGCTATTAAGCTTAGGTTTTGATCAACTTTATAAATTGTCTCTAAATAGTACATGAAATACATAAATATAAATCAAATATGTACTGTTATAAAAAGTATTTTGTTTTTACGACTGTATAAAACAACTTATTGCTAGCTGTCATGTATAACGTACACAAACAGATAACTAGGTCTGCAGGATAATGGGCCCCAAAAGAGCCTATTTCCTTAGCCTTTCTACTGGATTCAGTTAAATGCCAGAAAACTAAAGATTAACGCGAATGCAATTGTATTTTGATTTATGGGGATGTGACGCAGAAAGATAGAAAATTTGATATTAGAAATAATAGGTGATTTATGTCATCGTAAAACAGTTATTGTAACACTTCTAAATTAGACAGGTGAGCAGACAATACTTGCCAGTTATGTATAAGTTGTTGCGCACCAAGTAACAAATTAGTTCAATTATGACCATGCACATTCACTTCGTGATTACTGGCGACTCATCAGTAGGAGCCTGTATTACGCCCTTTACCTACTATATAATTGGGTGAGGAATTTGGGAAAATAGGACGGTACAATCTTACCTAAATATATAGTGGGTAAAGGGCGTAATACTGGCTCCTATTGATGAGTCATCAGTAATAATGAAACGAAGTGTACGAGATTATACTTTTCGTTCATGCTGTCTTTGGTTCATCATTATGGTCGTAACTGAACTATTTTGCTCATAGGTGCGCAATACCTAATACATAATTGTATATATATTAGTTCTCCGCAACAAACAGTATCTAAATGCTTGTTTTTGTTGAGACAGGCCATCAAAGAAAAGGATGACACTGAATACAAATTATACATCCCCACTGGAAATAGGAAACCTTGTGATTTTTCAATATCCCGAAATAAACATGAATAACACACTTATATAATTCAAGGTTGTGATCTTGATAAAAACACATATCCCATTGTGTGCATATATTTGCCAGAGTAGACCGGTTTCATTCTTATTTAGAACTCATCAAGCACTTATCAGTTTTCTGCGTACAGGGCTCGAATCTGGGCACGAATGTTTCGGAATGTGTTACTTTAACCACTTAGCCACCCTGAAACACACTCATCTTCATGCACAGCCATACAAAAGCCAATAGTAACTAATATTTCACTACAATATAACCAGAAGAAGCGAAACGAAAAAACAAGTAAACTTTTATAGATAACGCCAAAAATAATTTAGGCATACAAATAATTAGTGAGATTTACGAGAGAGTATCTAGCTACTATGAGTATATTTATCTGGATAACTCGCACAAGTGAGGCAAACTAAACCATTACACATTATTGTACCAAATTCCCAAGGAACTCCATGAAATTGGAGCCGGCTTATCCTCCAAAAGGAGTCAGGTTTATGATAAGACAACATCAGCATATCAGCTTCCTAACGGATTTCACTTAAAATCACAATATAAACAAAACCAAACCTTGCAGCTAACTCATGCCTGGTAAGAAAATAAAATTACGAAGATGATTTTACTATAAATCTACAATAAGATATATCATGAGCTCGATTCGATGCCATATCGCACAGGGTTTCTAACCAAAAACTATTATGCACACGTGGACCACATCCTGCAAATCAGTGTGTCCTATACTACTCAATTCTGCCATGTCAGATATACCTACCTTGTTTCTTACGCCAAACTGACGCTAAATGAGAGAACAGAGCTCTACCGGTCAATCTAATTGAGGGCATACGCAAAACTTGACCGAGCCAAAGAGGTTGATGAAGTACTTATTGGCAAATCCAAAAATACGTCTACGGATGTTAATTTTGGCTATTCGTTGATTCTAACCAACACGTGCTATGCTTCCCAAATAATGATGTTCGAATGCCTGTAAGCGTCTAAAATCAACTCTAAGGGACCAAGACTCACTAGCGTAAAATAAAGCTTCGCGTACAGATGCATTGTCAACACAACGTCTAAGGCAGAATGCAATACTCGCGTTTCCCCATAAGTGCCACAGGTTCGAGAAAGCTTTTGTGATTCCCATACTCACCTCACTAGACATATTGGCTGAGTTATTGATATAACTCCCAAGGTATATAAACCTGTCAACTATGTCTAGATCTTCATTTTGCAGTTTCAGAGTTGAAATGAGTGGTGCGTGATCCTGAAATAGTATCTTACATTTAGAGGTTGCGAATTTCATACCGAAAGACGGAATCTAGTCAAGGTGGCCTAAGAAGAATCTCGATTGTCGAATAATAGCACTATATCGTCTGCATAGTCAAGATAGACTAATTTACAACCCGGGAGGGGTTCAACACCTGCATCCTGAACGTATCGAAGAATTTTATTCATAATAGCATCGATTATAAAATTTAAAAAGTTCAGTGAACAGCCTTGACAAATAACACCGCTGGTTCTGAAGTTGTACGCTAACTCGTTATAGACCTTAACGCGATCATAAGTGTTTGTATAGAGAGCGCGATTAATATTAACATCACGTTCGACAAAATAACGAATAAAACACCACTGAAATCTAGAAAGACAGCAATTGTGTGCCGGCGATACAAATGTCGCTATTTACGAACTTGCCTTAACGTAAAAATAGTATATATTAAACTTCGTGCTGAGCGGAATCCGGCCTGTTCTTTTCTAGTTTGTGATTCACGTGAAGTTCTAAGATGACGTAAGATAATCGAAGCAAATAAACTAGACACGACTGGAGTCAAGCTTACATCACGAGGGTTATCACACGAATTACCATTACCTTTTTTGAAAAATAGGAATGATGGCCAATTCATTCAAATCCAGTGGCACGGACTCCTCATTCCATATAGTAAGAAAAAGGTTAGTCAACTATCCCGAAATTATGACTCCGCCATCATTAAAAAATCTATGAAGCGAATAATCGGGGTCTGCAGTTTTGCGATGTTTAAGGGATAGGATTGCACTCTAAGGGATGTCTAAGATAAATATTTCTTACCGATGATACAGGCATATTTTCGACGTTCAGGACTGACAATGGTTGCAAAGAGAATTAACTTTAGTGTTCTTTCCACGTATCAGTACGACTTATGTTATCCGCTATCGGATGGTTCTTTCTATCATAAATAGTTTCGGTAATTTTCAATTTTCTTTGATCTGTGACGCGGATAAGTTGGTACAGACAACGGTTATTATCGGATACGAAAACTTCTTCCATCTCTTCCGTCTTTCTAGTCCAAAAGGATTCGAGAATGACTTTTTTCATGCGCCTGATTTGGAGTTTTACATAGCGACAAGTATTAATAAGAGCCGAGCCAGGTAAAATTTGGCGCCTTGTTCCGATTATATCCAGAGATTTTAAAGAGAACAAATGATTATTTCTGTGGGGGCTCGCAATGCCACATACAGTAGAATCTGCATTGTACATATCTTTGTTCAAAATAAATTATAATTTTCGCCATCTAGACCAGATAGCTTTGCCTTCGTATTATCTTCATGTTTTTGCCGGATGGACCGTTGTTCGAGTTTGCTTACGTCAATTTGGAGGTTTATTATTTATTTTCTCGGAAAATTTTAGTGCAGATTTACATCGAGTAAGTGCATGGTTTGAATCGACATGTGTTCTAAATAGAACGACAAATCTGGATGCATACACATCACCTATAACTAATTGCTACATTATCAATTTTGGTCCACCATTAACCGGGAGTTGGAGTACGACATGTGGCGCAACATCTTATACTACGTCTGCAATCGATATTTCACGAAGCTTTACAAAAGCAGTTCACCAGCATCGTTATGCGTTGAGCTTAAAGTGTATCTTTCACCTAAATGGAATTCTGCGTTACTTTACATGAGCATTCATGTCACCCATAACAAAGACTATATCACTTGCTCTACTTAGTAAGGAGCTTAGTTAGGAGAAAAAAGCTTCCTTGCTATCGCCTGTTCTGCAATCGGTAGGAGCATATGCAGATGCAACTAAAATACAACACTGATTACGAATTTTTGCATTGATTTTAGTAAATGTATTTAAACGTGCTGCACAAAATCGGCTATTTACAGGGATCCATTAAATTAAATAAGCTTCAGCTTGTTTGCTAAGGACAATACCGACGTCCCATTTTACCGGCTTGAGAGAACTCCGTGGAACGCTATATTCATAGTCAATAGCGCATAGATAAGGACTGTGCATCGAGTTCTGTAAGGCACGCATGATCACGTAGTCCGTTTTCAGATACGCAACATACATCGATTTCTAATTTATCCAACGTACATGCATGAGCTTCTCGTTGTACAAGTTGTTTTAATGTTTGCACAATAAATGTTCCGATGTTGAAACCTAACCTAGGTTTAATGAATGACAGTCTATTTAAACTATTTTCGATGGCAGCCCGATATTAGGCTCAGTGATATGACCAACACCAACCATATTCATAGTATCTAAAAGAGCGTTATTGTTAGATTTAGAAGAGGAAAGAGATGGAAAGAATGTAGAATCGGAAATGAAACGTGATGATGGGCCTAGTTCACTGAATAAGGCGATTCTTCCAACGTACAAATGCGAGTGATTCAGCAAGATATGATATCTTTTTCCTATGCAAAGCTGCAGTGACAGCTTTACCTGAATGGAGTGCTATAAACTCTACCTTGGTTACGCTCAGTTCCGCATATGCAAACTAGGTCGAGGTTGTAAATGTGTATGAACCAACTCACAAACAGTTTTTAAATGAAAAAAATAAATTTTGCAAAAGCTGTCAGATTTTACCACTGGCCGTGAGCGGTGTTCGCACATCCTACTGATTTTCGGTGATATCAACGCAAAATTAAACTAAGACCGTGTGGGAAATGAAACTGTAACATAAGCATCACACTTGTTAAGTTAAATTTCGAACAAAAAACACGAAATCATGTTACAAGGCGTAACCATGTAACCAATGCAGATGGGATGGTAAAAATTTACCATATTCAAAATCGATCTCTTACTGGTAAGCAGACGATGATTGCCTTCTGTCCAAGAAGCGAGAGCGAACCATGACTGTTTAATGATTTAATCAAAATATATGATCAGGCTTCTCGCGGCCAGATCTAGAACAAAATTCTGCTCATGAGGCTAAATGTAATTTGCTTGGATATCTGTTCACTAAAGAGAAATGAAAATGTGAGCAATGCTTCGAGGGACGCCTGTTTTTACTGGACCACCAGTAACTAATGCTGATGGCGAGCCTAGTAGCATCAAGAGCGCCATGCAGTAGTTTAAGCGATCCTCGGATTGCCTTTCGATGAATAACAATGGATTTATATTGCTAACGACATGAAAGCAGTGTCAAAACGTAAGAACCTTTTCTATTTTCACGCTCAGATCTTATTAACAGTGGACATTTAACCAAGGAAGTACAAGTGCTGTGGCTATAAATGAACTGGCCACCGAAAATATTTTGAGACGTGCAACGAAACTCCTACTCATGATGAAGCTGGGGAGACTTGCGGTTTCATAAGGAATCGCATAACTTACGAGTGTTTCTAACTCGGTGCTAGTGATATAGATTACCGCAATCATACCAAGACTGAACGACAGATTGGAGAGCCGGGTACCGCTGCCAGCAAATTCCCGTAGAATACTGTAACATACAGCTGTTTCATTTCTGTTTTAAACTAAATTGACGTCGGATTTCAGAATACTTGAAATGTTGCTTACTCAATTACTTATCATTTTGTACCATTTTCTTTACGCCGTAAGAGTTAATTATATGCCTAACTTGGTCGAGTCAGTAGCACTGTGCATCAGACACGAAATGTATCACGGATATAGGCTGTGGCCAAAGTGTAGTTATCTAGTCGTGAAGGCCTCTCCGGCATGATATATATATATATATATATATATATATATATATATATATATATATATATATATATATATAATATGAGGTCTTCCAACACAAGAGCCAAGAGCTAGATCGTCTTTTGGTTTAAGCGATTTAAAAGAAACAGAAAGTGCTAAAGTCCACTATTAATGTTAAAGTATTATCTGCATTACTAAAAATGAAGTGGTGTAATTACGAAGCTTCAGTTATGCTTTCAATTGGGCTCGTGAATGTAAGCGATGCAAATAACGAAGTTCGATGGCAAGATCCACACACGCACCAGGCACTGACATCTTCAAATTGAAGCTTGGGGTAAAAAAATAAACATTTACCCTCTTTAAGAAACAATATCAGCTTTTTTCGTAGTAGCACATAATTGATCTTCCAAAATCTAAATTTTAAGAACAGGCTCAGTATTAATGGTAACATGAGTGTCGTCACTTCCCACCTATTGGTTTTCACAAGTTCTGATTAATCGATTAGATATATACACTGCAACGTACAGTATATCAAAAAAATAAATAAAGAGGCTCCAAACATTAAAAAACCAACACCATTCTAGAAAAACTGTTAAAAACGGATGCAGCTCTCTTACAAAGATTATAAATCACGTTGCCAGTTGTAGTGCTTTTCAGTTTCATACATACCAAGAACCACAAAAATGTTGTTTGCTTTCAAAACTATCGCAATAAATAAGCTTAATCCGTACTTAAACATCGAAAAATTAATTCAAAAAGATGTCAAGCTGGATTTGAATACAGACATTAGCAACAAGCCTTCCATGGTAACACACATGTCTCAACCAAAGCCGTTTACTACAGAAAGTAATTAGTATTCAGCGTCTAATCTTATAACCACGTGAAAAATAAGACTAACGTAAACTTTATTTTAATATCCATAATGTATTATAAGATATATATGTATTAGACGGTTATTTCGTATCGTTTGATGCTGAAGGGAATACGTGTTATAGAATTGTCCGTCGTAGACCAAATGAATCACAATAAATGATAAAAATAGGCTTTTTATTGATTGGATTGCTGCGTAAATTTGACACAGCACAAAATAGGCATTTTTCCATCTACATATAAATAAATATATAACAATCTTCTGAAATTGAGCATATATTCTAGAAAAAGGTACCGTTGTTACCGCTAAAACTGTTGGCAATATAATGGTATGCAGCAGAACAGACTGTTGGTGATTGAACTTGATTGTGTTCCATTGCAACATTTTGTGGAGTACTCAATGGAGCGCAAACACTATCAGATAAGCGGAGAAATTGGTTCATTTGATGTGCAATTGCATCACCTTCCTTGACCACTCCAGTAGTTCTGGGCTCGCAGCCGGGCATTTTTCGAATCTCTTCTTGATGCATTGCTGCTTGGCCATTTACGCTTTCAGATGTATTGGAACAAATGCTATAAGGAACTTGCACATTATTAACCACAGTAGATCTATCTGAGTTTGAAGGCATCAGCGCGTTGTTACTCTGCGTACTGAAGTGGTACATCTTTTGGTGGCTTTCCTGAAAATTGTACAAAAAAAACAAAAACAAAAATATGAAAGAACTATTTAATCGGAAACGGAAAATAAAATTATTATTGTTAAACTTCACAGAGAGCTGAAAGGACTTCATAATGAAAATCTCAACTTGTGTTATATTTTACTTAGCATAAAGCACGCGATGCATAGAGGTTTATACGATTTCGATTTTTGTGTTGTCCAGGTAAGGCTTCTGATGGAAGCAAGAGCATTCATAAAATTAATCTAAAATAAATTCCCAAGTAAAATCTCTTTAAATCTTTAGTTATACATGGCATGAGTAATTGATAGAGCGGAGATGAAAACTGTTTTGAATATGCCGAAACGAAGCAACAGCAAACAATACTGATGAAAGGTTATTTTTGATAATGTTCCATGCGTACACACATATACGTGCCTACATATATACATAAATACATACGTATATACATGTATATCTGCATACACACATGCATACGTCCATACATACATACATTAAAACATACAAACATAAATTAATACATATATACAAGCAAACATATATAAATAGATACATACAAACACATATAGCTATACTTAAACAAAAAATTGACCTCCCGTACAGTGGGTTCCGGAATAGCCCACACCAATAAAAGGAGATAAAACACGCTTCCTCACTAGATCATGTTTGCCGGTAAACAAAGGATTCCACGCAGTAAAGTGTAACCTGGTAATTGAGGATACGATGCGACATGACTAAGTAGCTGAAATTGCAGTAAGTCCTGTAATGAAATCAATATTTTATTTCTTCTGTGGTTTAAACGGTTAATGGGAGTTCCCTGAGTTACTTGGCGAGCAGACTATAACCGCCTTTCATAACATGCTTTATTAGGAATATATATATATATATATATATATATATATATATATATATATCAAATATTAGGCATACAGAACTGATTGAATTGTAAGCTTCTATCTTGATTAATGTCTACTGACGCTAGCAACAATTCAAGTCAAACATAACGAATTTATCAAATTAAAAAGCAGTTCAGCCGCTGACAGATGGAGTAGCTTATCTCGCATCTCAAAAGCAAATAGATAAATCAAGAGCAAAAATGACTAAAATGCACTGGCATTGATACTAATGAAATTTAAGCGTGATACCAGGGACGCTTGCTTGTTTGAACAAAAGCACCCTCGAAAAAGCTAATGCGTCTGAAAATCTTGATATAATCCGATCTTCCCGGTTTCACTATGGATAATATATATACTAATTCGTTGAAGACTGCATGCAGGGCGCCACTCAGCACATTTTTAGATTTCAGATAAAGATTGCCTAAAACACCATTTTCAAGACTATAAGCTTTAGACCGTAACAGATGTATACTTCTTGATAGCAAATAAAGACTTTCTCGAGCACGTCATCAATTTCCGTTCAAAATTGGCGCATCGGTCATCACCGCCGATGTTCATATAAGAATGCTGAAATGACCCTATATAAAAGCTACATTATCTACAAAATTTTACAAAGTTTAATGCAATTAAACATACTTGACAAGGTCAAAGTGTATGCATCTACTGGAGTAACTGTTGTTGAGAATTGGTTGTAATTCTTAATTTGGTGAAATTTAGCCTATTTCGAAAATAATTTTATCGGTACCGGGTACAGGTGCGGTATTTCAAGTACAATTTTGTTTTTATCCTTAACAGGCTCGTTATATATTATATATAGTGAGTTGGTTTTGATTTCGCATTGTCGAGGATTTTATGTGAAGTTAATTCCATTACTAATTTAAAACACATTCGTAAAAGAGGTTGTAGTTATCATTTGTTTTACATTCCATGACCAAATATATAGAGGGTTTAGATCGTAGTACTGGTTCCTACAGATGAGTCTTCAGTTAGAACGAAACGCATATGTTCATGAGATTATACTTATCAAAAATTCAAACCAACTGATAATAACTCTTCGATGTATAATTTGAAAAGTAGGAATATTTTCTTTTACTTATTATGTAGAAAATTGGAAATTTGATATGTTGGGCAGTGCCAGAAATGGGAAATAATTTTGAATTAGTTACCAAATTTACGCAATTTGGCCATAGCATACACTATGGATGCAACAGTATGTGTATTTTAACGTGTGTGGAATCCAAATCATCACTAACAATCAAATTATTTACTAATTTAACTTGCTTGTGTAGCCTATCAATTTAGTATTTTCTTATTGTATTGTATAATTCAATATCACATAAATGTCAAAACATGTTATTAGAGTCGGAGCTTCTGCTTTATACGTCATCATCATCATCATGTCCAGCCATACAAAAGTCAAAAGTGACTAATGTTTCACTGCCATCTAACAATAAGGAGTGAAAAAGTATATAAGTGCATTTAGACAAATTATTAGTGAGATTTACGAGAGAGAAAGAGAGAGGCAGAGAGAGAAATACCTTGACACTATAAGTATATTTATCAGGATTACTCACAGAAATGAGGCAAACTAAACCTCTCCACAACACCATTATGGACAAGTTAGCATTAGGTCAAGGCAACATCAGAAACACAGCTTCCTCGCGGATTTCACAGTATCAAGTCATAAACAAACCAAACCTCGCAGCTAACATTGCCCTACTATGAAAAGAAAGTTATGAACATGATTCTACTAGACATCTGCAACAAGATCGCCACTGAGCTCGATTTGATTCCATATCACTGAGGGTTTCTAACCAAGAGCTATGGTGCTCACGAGGACCCCATCCTGGCAGACGAGTGGGTCCTATACTACCCAATCTGGACGTAAGTGACTTCAACTGTTTCTGCCAACCTTGTTTTTTACTCATTTCTGAAACGTCGAATTGAATAAATGTGTTTATATTTCTCACCTTGGCGTGTTAAACCCATTGAAGCAACGTCTAATTAAAATTTAAACTTAACCTTATCTGAAAACAATTGTATCGATTTAACAGCCTTCGTAATAACATCATTTATAAATGATATTCCATTTTTAAAAGCCATGTCCAAAGCAAAGTTAAGCAAATCAACTTGATTCACCTTAAGATTCATTGTTAACATATATTCTATACATCATACAAGTGAAATATCTGAGAAAGGTCTATAAATTCCAAACTCAGCATACTTTCTACTGTGTGTGGCAGGATGGCTGTGGTTAGAACAACAGATTCTGAAGCAGACGTGTCCAAGTTCGAGCCTTGTTCGAAGCAAATTACTTGACTGTATCTATTACACAATATGCATTGCTGTTATAATTGTTTAAATGAATAAAAAATTCTTTCGAAACTGGGTTTTGCGGAATTACCTGATTTTTTCAATTCACAGCTTATTGGAAATATTTCTGTACCTTTGTCTGTAATCTTCATCGGTTCATAATTTATCATGTATTAGGAACAAAATAATAAAGCAAGTGCGAAATTTACTATAACTTTTTATGATGATTTTTCGCGGGTTGTAGCTTTGCATTATCAGTTTCACAAAGATCCGATTGAACACCATTTTCCAGTATGCCTGTTTTGTGTTCGATCAGGCTGGGTGCGTAATCATCCCGTTCTTCCGAAGGCTTCAACATCGTTCATACTAACCATTGGGAATGCGGCGATAAATAATTTTTTTTTACTGGCTACATTTCGGTGCATTCTATCCAGCACCATCATCAGGCCACTATACACAGCAAAATACCCATAATAGCAGATTTAAGAAAACCTGTAGTACGTGATGAGTTCCTGATAAAGGCGAAACCGGTCTACTGGATGAATTGCCTTTTCAACACTACGCTTTAATAAAGTGCACAAATGTGTATTCTAGAAATACTGTTTCGATAACAACTGTATCAACTCTCGAATTAGCCTAAAAGTTGGCTAACTTAGTAAAACCAAAAAAGAACACTTACTAAAGGAGCTTGAGACATTTTTTTGACTTTCCTGTAAAGCTTTATAATAAAAATATTCCGATGTGCTCGTTTTAAAATTACTTCGTGAAATATATGATTTAGTTAGTTTACCCAGTATGGCCAGTTGAACTCAATTATTATAACAAAAAATAATGCAGTCCTCTTTGGATTCTGAGTTGTGTGGTTCGCTTTGCTGCGTTGTTCAATGGGACATTTTGGTAATAAAGTACCAAAGTTCACAATGAAATCATTATTTTTATTTGACTTTTTTGGGAAAGATCTCAATTTTGCTTCAGATATCTGCGGCATTCAGTGAGACTTTCTAAGAAAAGAAAAGTCCGAATACAAGCCATCTTCACTAGGAATGGGCGACCTAGTGTCCTTTTACAGTCCATATATAACCATGAACGACTTATGGTTAAATGGCAGTGAAACATTAGTCCCTTTTGGTTTTTTAAGGCTCTGCATGCATGTAGTTGAACTAACAAAGTTTCAAACTGAGCGAAATAGAATTAGAAATAGAACTTCAATTGTGATTTCCCGATATTAAGCGAATTTCCATTGACTGACAATATAAGAAAGAAGATGGTCTCTTGAATCTAGTTAATATTTTTATTGATATTTTAGACCAAAAGAACTCAGAGCTACGGAATGAAGCTTAAAAACCATTTAAGCAATATATTTTTAGTCAGCGATAATATCACATAGGCTAAAATATTACTTCGTATAATTAAAAAGTAACCGAAATATTCCGCTTACAATTTAGGATAAATGTAACACTAGAATTTCTTGTTCACAGATTAAAATTAGAGCTGATGGCATATTGCGCAGATCAGTCCTTTGTAAGATATAATGGATCGCGAAAGGTTTAAATTTGAAAACTTATTGGCAATTGAATTTGCTTGTAGACTGATTCCGATGCTGCGCGCACTAATCATATTATTAAAGATTAACCACACGTATTCTAGATAATCATTCATGGTAGCATGAACCATACTGGGTCTAAAGGGACAGCCACAATCTTGTTTTATGTGAAGCCTCGAGTTTGGTATAACTGCGCAGTAACATTTATTGTTAAATGTGTTTGACGGAATAAGCAAGCGTGCCAGACGCGAAGGGCAAGTTTCGGCTGCTGAAGGACACTGGTCACTGGCATCTGGGCAGATACTGCTCATCAGCTTTGGTTGGCAGACTATCTAAGAGAAGGTAAACTCCGAATACAAACCATCCTCACTAGGAATGGGCGACCTAGTGTTCTTTTACAGTCCACATATAACCATGAACGACTTATGGTTATATGGCAGTGAAACATTAGTCATTTTTGGCTTTTGTATGGCTCTGCATGATGATGATGCATAAAAGATGATGTTCAGAACCTGGCAAACAAAATAAATATATTCGTGCATTTTAGTTATAACGGCGCATTTCAGGGAAAATGTCACAATATGTTTAGTTTTGTTCCATATATAATATTTTCATGTATTATTCTTCGTCTTTTATACATTAATTAAACTTTTATTTCTTCAGTAGTTTCGTTGATGTGATGGTGTGAAATATACTACTACAAAGCGTTGCACCAGCCCAATAAACATTCGCTTCACTGTCATATGACCATGAAATTCAAAGCTGTGTGAGCTGTTAATGAACACTAGGTCACCCATTCCTAGCCAATTTATTCTTTTTTAATCACCAGATTCTATACATTTGATGGAAATGACTGACAAGCGACCTAGCCCACATAAAACCATGAACGACTTATGGTTATATAGCAGTGAAATATAAGTCATTTTTGGCTTTTGTATGGCTCTGCATGAACAACATTTTATTACTGAAAATATATCTATTACAAATCGAAATATAACATATTTGATATATGTTAGGCCATGCTTATAAAATATTCCAAATTTCAAAATCTTTCCATGTGATGAAATCGATTATCTAACCTTATTACTTTTCTGCAAGTGGACTATAATATGACGCAAATTTAATAAATGCGTTTTCCTTACCCCATCAGAAAATGAAAATGAAATTTTGAAGCACAAAAGATTAATAATAATAATAATAATTAATCTAAAAATATTATCATCTGTTGTTTACGGAAATATAAGTAAATACGAACAAGGTAAGAAGTTGTATACATTTATCAAAAAATAAATTCAATCGCTTACATCTCACGGAATGGAGTGCATTGTGAAAAATAAACACATTAACGCATGCTGAACGTAAAGAATTATGATAGTTTCATGAAGCTAGGAGCATGATAGTTATCGTAAGCCAATAAAACGAGTATCACATTGGTAATGATCTGAGTTAATATTTATATTAATAGAAATGTAAACAGGAATTTGTTAATCTTTATTTTAAATAAAAATTATTTGCTTACAACGCAACCTATCTACGAATATCAAAGCGGCATTTATACTTAAACGAAAAATCACCATGGAGATAAGCTCGTTCGGTAGATGAAATTGACCTCGATAAAAGAACCATCGGAGGTTGATACTTAATATAATCTGTATCTTCAAGACATCATAACGTTCACCAACTGTAGGAATAAAATTTTATTTCTGACTAACTGCTTGATATGATTGTTTATTTGTACACACATTTATATTCACACCGTTCGTATACTAACATGTTTTACTTTGTCTTTTAGCATGTATATCTGCATTATATGATGAATAAAGCCTAATATTTTAGGCAACTCTTTCTTCTGGTTTTCGACTCAATCTGCCCGTTTGCTGTGCTTGTTACTGTGATTCAGAACAATTTATTCATCATATAACCCAATCATGGAACGCCTACTCAGACCAGAAAGATTTGATGTTGAACCTAGTGCACCAGATGCAGCAAAACAATGGAATCATTGGTATCGTACATTCTGTGGTCTCCTGAAATCAGTCGAATCCATCAATCCGGATAAATTAGACACTTATTTCCTACGTCCCTCCTAACGTATATGAACAAATCGTTGACTGTGATACGTATGATAATGCTATCAAAACTCTAATGAATCTCTATGTCAGACCGAAAAATGAAGTCTTTGTTCGTCATATACTCGCGACTACTAAACAAGAAAATGGACAAATAAGATTTAAAAGAAACATGTTGCGCGACAGTGAAAGGATCATTTACCTGATTTTCGGATTGCGTACCGAAATATTTGAATCCACAGTCATCATGATGATTTTTGCAAATATTTCGATTTCCAGGTACGGAAATCTTTTTCAATGCCAAACACATCACCCACTAAGTTGACAATCAGTATGTCAAGTGGAAATATTAGTTTAAACTGCCTCATTTATACTTGTTGTTAGATATCTTAAACATAACGTTTATTTAGAAAATGCTAAGAAAGTGTATGTTAAATTGGTTTGTGTATATGTCTACATGTATACACTCTTCGCAATGAGGTTACAGTGATATAATGACAATTAATGACAACTCACTAGATAAGCGTACGTCATGCCTGTGTGTATGTGTTCTCGTTTGTTTTGAATTGAGGAGTAATCGGTTAATGCAAGTGTACACTCATCCCAGTGAAATTACAGCGATTTGGCAACATCTGACCATTCACTGGATAAGGTAAATTATTTATTTCCTGTCGCGCAACATGTTTCTTTTAAATCTTATTTAGGTACTAAATACGGTGCTACAACAGTGAAGTTGCAAAATCGCTATCATCACATAAAAAACAATTAGTAAGGCAAGTGGAAAATATTCGTTTCATTAAAATATGTTTAAAACATTGCGTAATTCCTAAATGTTTTAAATTTAAATTGCCATTTCATTTAAATGATAAAGGTAGATCTCTTAAACATGAACTGACTTTTAACATAATGAATACATTGATTAACGATTTAGAGAAACGCAAATATGAACTAATTAGAGAGAAAACTAAAATAAGATCTTTGTTACTTTCCTTCTTGCACGCGGATGACTTTAAATGTATAGAGGATTTTACTGATGGCGCACGGAATAAGGAGATAAAAAAGGTTCACATCAGGCATGATAGAAAGTTAGGAAATTTGGGCATCTATAGACAGACCACAGTTAGGACATGTCCTGTTGTAACTAATCGAGTGGTAAACCTCTCTAAAATAAATCTTAATGAGAAACAGCTGGAAATGCTTAATCGTGGTCTGAATACAGCTATCCAAATTGAGAAATCACCAAAAAAATGAGATAATTACTGAGGCTGTTAAAATAGCACAATTCCTCTCAGACAAGGATAAAGTTAGGTTTGAATTAGACGTAGCCGCAGCTGTGCTAACGTACACAGAGGAAAAATATAAACCAAATTATGAAATAAAAAGTCTCAGGAAAGGAGGAGCGACGGTTCTGATGAATCAATCTGACTATAATGATAAAATGTATGAACAACTAGACAATATAGAGGTATACACTAAAATTAATAAAGATCCTACGGATAAGCTACAAGGAGAAGTTAAATTATTGGTCAATAATATGATTGCTGAAGGAGAATTAGATCAAGCGCATGGTAACGCTCTCATACAAAGAGATACAGTCGCTCCTAGAGTGTACGGTTTAGTAAAGATACATAAACCAGGCAACCGTTTGAGAGTTATTGTTAATGTCCAACACTCTCCAACATATAAAATGTCTAAGTTTCTATGTCATAGAATAAAGAAATATTCGTACTTCTTAGACAATACTTTGATGAATTCATACCATTTGGTTGAGATTGTAGATAAATGTGAGCTTAATGAAAACGATAGATTGGCGAGTTTAGATGTTTTGTCAATGTACACCAATATACCAGTACCT